>VWZW01004324.1:1652202-1893010 GCA_013397115.1 Edolisoma coerulescens
AAAAAAAAAAAGACATAGAAGCTGTAGGCCATGGTTTGTGCTGCAAAACTGGTGCCAATGATTTCGTGGCAGATAGTCACACATCTGAGTCAGATCTAAACAAATGTGGCTAGATCGTGTCAGAAGGGTTCAGAACCACCAGAAATGCTGTCTTTTAGATTAATCATAAAAGCGAAGTTCAATCCTTGCCTCTGCAGGCACATTAAAGCTAGTCCCTCTGTGTGCTCTTTGTTGGTTACTAACTCTAATGCCCTTCATAAATCTCAGCCTGGTGAAAAATGCTGGATTCCCCAATAGACATTGGCAGAATAAAGGTATTTTTTGTTTCCTAGGAACCTGCAGTCCAGCTGTTCTCTGCTTTCTGTGGGCCTTTTTTCAGCAAAGAGAGATTTATTTTTCTTATAGAGTAAAATTTCCCCTCAAAAAATTCTCAGGTTTTTCATCTCTCTTTATCATTTGTTTCTTGTGGAAAAACTTAGCATACTGCTGTCTGGAAAAAACCCACCAACTTTCTTGTTCATGAAAGCTCAGTATCTAAAAGTCTATGAATCATTTTAATGAAAGAACAAAAAAAAAAAAGGTACCTTCCAAAGAAGACACCAGGAAAAAAAAAATCAACGACTTTGTCCATGGAGGGACCAAAGCCACCTTTCACCTCACAGACTTTCCAGAACTAGTCCAAATTTCTTCCTCAGTTCACTATTTTCATTGCAGATGCAGCTCTGGGAGGTCAGACCTGGTGTTTCAAATCCTTTTGAACTGATATAGATACCATTTCATGCTGATATAGATATCTTTTTTAAGCTGATGCAGGCAAGACGGGCTTCAAAATGCCCATTGGAGCTTACTGACACTCCTGCAGTCCTCTTGTTCTCTGTGAAATTATTGCTTTTTGTGGAAGTGGTGGAAATTTAGAGACAAAAAAAAGTAGGTAGAAAGCATGTGGCAATGCTGCTGGGTGCGAATGGGGAGTGCTTACCTTTTCTGGAGGCTACAACATCTTTACAACCAGATTTGTGAACACAAAGGGCAGTTTGGCTCAGTCACTTTTGCAATGAGTGTTAAGGAACCCAAGTCCACAATAACATGCCTCCCCAGAGAAATCCAGTTATCTTCCCAAAGCCTTCTAGCTTCCAGAGCCACGACAAAGTCAGTAATCATGGCTGTGAGAGATAGAGCATGTAATGAATGATAGAAACTAGTCAAGAGGGATAAAGGACACAATAACACCCTCCCAGCTCAGCATCTGTCCAGTGAGTGTGGCCATCAAGAGGCAAGAGTGAAGACAACAGAGTCATACAGCTCCCTTCCCTACTCCCCACTCCACGGTATCAATGGAAGGGAAATTGGGCACAAGGGCCAGAAGGGAGTTGCAAACAGATTCTTCCAACTCATTTTTCAGCCCCATCCTGGAGTGCATGAACACAGATGAAGAAGAGGCATAGGCCTGTGTAACATCTCTGATGGCTGTGGAAGGTGGCAGGAAGGAGCAAGACGTGGTGACTGCTAATTTTTCATGTTGTAGGCAGGGAACACAGAGTGCAGCTCAGATAATGATGGTAAAAGCTACTTTAAGAAACTTTGAGGAAGTCATGATGCCAGATTCCAAGCTGGGAAGTAAAGAGGTATACTAGGACAAAGAGAAGATGCCATGATTTAATACACGGTAAGGAAAGACATCCTGGGTTTTCTGTGGAGACATGCCTGCGGAGATAACCTCCAGCCATCCTGAATAGTGTTAAAACACATGCAGTAGTGGTCTCTGCACTTCATTAATTACCGAGGAGAGTTTGCAAAAGATGCTGCACTTGGGTACTCAGAACAGGTCTCTGTTCATGGTGGAAATAAAAAGCTATTTGCTCTGTTACACTGTTCAGCTGGGTGGTAGCTGGCCTTTGGGTAATGATGAAAACCTTTCTCACACTGGCAACAAATTCACTTTCTTAAACTGACTATGCAGCTCTAAAACAGCAAAGTTGGAAAAGCAAAATTTTTAAAAGTAAAAGAAAGGTCAAAACCCCTTCAGGATTATTCACCTTTTTGAATTACAACCTTCTTATTCCCATAATACCAGTCCAACAATTGTCCAATCCTCTCCCCTTTGTAAATTAAATCCCATGAAGAAAACACTTTTTCCTTTTCATCATAAAAACATAGGTATGTAAAAGTACTGACCCTATGAATCAGGGGTCAATTATTATTTCTAAATGTGTGCTTGCAGACAGGCAAGTAGACGCTGGACAGACCCCAAAAGGCTGTGGATTGTGTTCTGGCTGCCTATTACAGTCATTAAGTAGGTGAATCATTGCCTAGCATTTAGTACTGCCAGACTGTGCCTTTCTATGCAATAAAGAGGGAGAAAGAGCTGCAACATCAAAGTCAGGCACTCACAGTCAGCCATCTACCTAACACTTTGACTTATGTCCCTTTATTGTACATGGATCAGGGTCTGTGGTGGTGTACTCTGGTCTACCAAACATCAACACTGTTCTAGGTGCTTGGGTTCATACTAGGGGCCCTGCTTGGCAATAAAATCAGCCTTATCTAAGCTGGGTCAAGCACAGAAAGTAATTTCAAACAACATATGAAGGAAGGATGGCAATGCTTCATTGGTTTTTTTTAGGTTTCACAGCATAGGCAGCGGGCCACCGACCCACGGCAATGTGTGGCCCTCCTCACTCCCCCTCATGGGCTGACCTCAAGGTGCTTTGCTTAAGTGAGTGAATGTTATTGATCCCCATTTTCTGGAGGAATCAGAAATGTTGTGATGTCACCAAGGTTTCACAGTGAGAGTCAAATGGTTGCTCCCCAGAGTCCTGCCTAACACTGGGAGGAAGAATTGTAAACTGGCCTGGTACCAACCTCCAAAGCAGCATCTGGAGCCAGGATTGCACCTCTGTGCTTCATCCACCCCAGCACGGTGCAGTAGGAGTAGCAGTTAGCATGTCTCCTGCCAGGTATGCAGGGCTGTCAGGGCCACAGGTCTGCTGTGATCCTCTAGGTTCAGACAAGGCATTAACCCTGGAATGGAGGCAGCAGGTGGAGGTGCTTGGCAAAGCCAAGGTGTTTGGCAAAGCCACTCTTCCCTCAGGAGTCGGAGTGCATTGCTTCCTGAACAAGCCCAGCCGTGTTTGCTCGCTTAATTGTGCAGCTGCAGGTTTGCTTCCAGCTCTCCCTGTTGTCACCAGACTGCGTAAGACCTGCCAGGCTTCACATGCCAGACATGAGACCTGCGTGCTTGACTCCTGTCTCCGCCTCTGGTACGTCAGGCAGCGATGGGGCAGTGCCGCAGGTGACACCAGCAGAGCCACTGCGGTGCAAAAAAGCTTCCATGCATCACTGAAGACGTAAGTGGCACAGCCAGGCCAGGAGGCAAATAGTGGCAACACACTGTGTGTCTCGGGATCATTCCTGCACACTCGATTCAGATTTCCTGTTGCTGAGATCCAGATGAGGCCATGCTCTGGCAGCAGGAAGGGATGCAGCTGTCAGGAGCAGTTACAGAAAACAGGGGTGGGTGCTGGGGGCAAGGGGCTGTGGTGGCTTGACTCATTCTTGCGCAGAAGAGCCCCGGCATAAGACACATCCCTGCATGCAGCCACTCCTGCCAGTGTGAAATGACAGCTCTGTGCAATGTCTGGGCAACTCATTGAGCAGCTACTTGTGAAGGCCTTTAAAAGGACCAGTGGCTTCCAAGTGAGCTGATCAGCTTCATACAACCTGAAATATTCACATAGCTGAATATTCCACTCAGCTGAATATCTAGTCTGTGGCTTGCTGGTGAGGACAATATATACAAAATATTGTTACAACAATAACGTATTCATTGCTATTTGCTGATTTGGAAACTTTGAGCCTCACCTGGTTTCATTTTCTCATTTATCTTGCGAAAACACACACCTAGTCAAGTAATTGGTCATGCTCACATAACTCTTTGTGTTCTGCTGCTGTGTTTATTTGAGATTCACACATGCACACACACTTGAGAGGGAGATAAAATCACTCTGTCTGAGAGGCTTTATCTTGCCTATCTGTTCCTCAAATAGGTCCATTTGACTTGGAAAGGAAGAGGATAATTTGATTCCTAACAGAAAACGTCCTCCTTTGATCTGATGTTTTTGCAGTTAGCCATTCCCCAACAGATCTTTTCTGTGTGATGTTCTCCTTTTGTTTTCTTTCATTCCTGTCTTATTTTATAATAACACATTTGAGAGAACCCACCCTTCTCCCAGGGAAACATCATATCTAACCCATTCGCAGTCAAGCATAACTGTAAAATTCACAGCACTGCCTCCTGTACCATCCTGGATCTTTAGATGGTAAAACACTATCTGGCTGTGTTTGCATTTAAGCCAGCAGATGCTAGTAGTACTACATTTCAAAGGACCCAAATCAATCCACTTCCTTCATTGTCCCACTCTCGAAAAAACCTAGACAGAGAAGCCTGAGGCTTTGTAGTTTTTGAAGTGCTCTAATCTGGACAGATCTTACCATTGCTGTCATAATTGATTAAGCTGTTGCCAGCATCCCCTGCATCTCCAGAGAGCTGTCATGGTTCACATTCATCAGGGCATGCTCCAAAGTTCACACACTTCCACAAGGCACAGCTCAGTGAGAGTCGGACGTCATTAGAATAATAATACTTTGCACTTGCATCTCGCCTTTCATCACAGGCTCCCGAGGCACAGAGCAAATACTCGGAGTCCATTCCTGCTACCCGTTGCCACACCCTGTTATACTGTACAGCAATCCTCTCTCCATCTAAAAATGATCCATGGAGCTGTTTGCAGAGCAAGATTCACCAAGGACAAGTGAATATTTACCAAAGTGTCATGATGCTTTTGAGAGAAAAATGTTACTCCTGTTCTAAACTACTGGAAAAACTGAATGGTTTGCACTGGTCTCCAAAAGGTGACTGAAAGTTGTCCCTCAGACCAGACTTGCTGGTCTCCCACACTGGGTACCTGCAAATGTTGCCTCTGGCAGGATCAAAGCATCCCCATGTAGGATTTTGTGAGTCATAAATGTAGGCTTTGTCTGCTTGCAGACAGAGGGTGAAGGAGCCATGCAGATGGGAGTGGACGCACTGGGGAACGTACTGGGGAACATTTACAGGTGAGTAGGAGCATCTTCTTTCAGTCCTCCATGTGATTTACCAAAGAGGCTGCAGATGACTCATTGTGGGAATTAACACAGAGCACAGTGTTCCCAAATTCCTGCTCAATGTCTAGTCACTACAAATTCCCATTTTTTGCTGGCCGGTGGAATTCATCATTTATTTATTTATTTACTGGCTTCCAAAAAAAGCACATATTAAATGTAGTTTTATAAAATCCTAAAATGTTAATTTTCTATGTTCCAAACAAAAAGGATACTCATCTGATCTGTGTGCACAGTCACAGATGTAGTGGATACAGAATTTTTATAGGTGTATTTCATGCATCTCTTCCAATTTCTGGGATGCTTCTTTACATGATAACTTTATACCCCCACATATCTGCTCTCCCCTTTTTCTCTGACTATACTTAAACAGTGAGAAGACATTACGTGACTAAAATAAAATAAAACAACTCACTAAAGAAAGGGCAAGCTGACTTGGAAAACCAGGAGCCATCTCTACTCCTACCAGCTGGAGTTTCTCCCACTTCTACAGCCATTAAAGTTATGAAATGTTTGGATGTTTTACTAATTCCATTAAGAACCAGAAAGGCTGTTCCCACCATGACCAGAAAATGAAACAGCAGCAATCACACGGGAAAATGCTCAACTTTCCAGACTCAGCAGTTTTATTAGTGCAAATACCCTCCAGATAGACAGCCACACATTTGCCTGCTTCCTTACTCTGAACCCTAACTCAGCCTGGGGTGGCTAAGCTGGTGCTACTGACCTTCTTCTCCAGCTCATTTCACCTGCAAGAAGGAACAGCCCACTGATGAGGATTTTGACCAAGGATTCTGACACATTTGTTGTTTCTTTTCCTCTCTCTCTCTTTTGTGGATTGCCTGAGTGACTTTGGGCAAGTTGTTAATTCTGTCTGTGTCCCAGCTCCCCAGCTGTGAAATGGAAATAACAGCACTTGCATGCTACAAAATGGTATTAAGGAGGTTAATTTTGATGCATCTGGTATATGATGCTAATAAAAATCTTGGAACCATCATTTCCCAGGCTCCATCTCTAGCCGTGGTCTAATTCTTTCCTAGGACTTCTCTAGCAGCAGCAAATGCTGATGGGAAGAGTATGGGGGTTTTTGTGGTGTTGTGTATGCTTTTTCCTTGATCACTCAGCTCCTGGATTCATGCAATTCTTCATAATCTCACTCCCAATTAAAATAAAGCCTAAAGTTTCATAGTCAGGAAATTGGAGTGTAAAGGGGTGGCAAAGGAAAGAAATGAATGCCGAAAAGCATGAATGCAAAAGGGGAGCACCTGGAACAGCCCAATAATAGTTATTTTAAAATATTAAGATTCCTAAGCTGATAGAGGTTTAATTAAGGATTAAAAAAAAAAAAAATATTTGTAAGTGCAGAGCTGACAATACCAAGGTTCATTCTTCCTGTTTCTTCCCCTTCAGGTGCTATTGCAGTAAAGATCAGATCAGCACAATTCGCTCCAATTCACCAGTACAGGCACCTAAATTACAGCCCCAGCACCACCCGAGCCTTTGAGAAAGTGAGACAGAGCTCCTGCTGTTTTGAAGCCAGCTCACACCAGGGCTGTCCCGCTCGCTAGGCAATGTGATGAGTGCATTAGCATTTAGCAAAGGTATATAAAGTCATGGTCCCTGCCTCGAGGAGCTGACAACATTGCAATACAGAGGGACAAGAACAGGAAGCCACATAAAAAGAAAAAGAATTAAGCAGATATGCTGGTTATGTATTCTTGCCACCACATCAAGCCTGGTCACTAGGGAGGAAACTATTGTGCCCTTGAATGCAATTCCCACTCCTGAATCCGGGCCCTGGCAGGCACACACAGGTCGGCACAGACGGGCACGGCTTCCCGGCAGCCCGTCCCAGGGCCAGCCCACCTTCCCGCACCGCGCTGCTGGGAATGCAGCAGGCAGGCATGCATGTTAGCTGGGAGCCACACGTGTGATTAAATCACTGCCTGGTTCAGCCAGTGAAAGCAGGCACGAGCTACGTACAATCTGCTAACATTTCCAAACCTTGTCATTAAAAATTCCTCACTGCAGCCTGTGCCAAATGGGATGGGTAAAGTCTGCGGGTCCCAGGGCCCTGGTACTCCCATCACAAACCTCCTTCTTCCTACAGCAGCCATATTCCTGGCACAGCTGCACAGACCTCAGCCTGTCCTAGCCCCTGCACCCCAGAAGTGCCAAGATCCTCCTGCTAACTGTTCTACCCCAGGGCCGGGGTGAATCGTGTGTAGTCTCAGCCCAAAAGGAGGGACAGCTGTGTCTGGCCTGGGCCTCATCACAGAAGGGTTGCCTGTTATTCCTAGGAAGCTGTAAAATTCCCAGGCAACCACACAAAGGAAAGAAAATCTTCTTAAGAGCCAAGGAGGAAAGTCAGGCGTGCAGGACTGTCGAGGGACTTGCTCAAGGTCACACTGCAAGTCACTGCTGGAGCTGGACTGAGACACGAGGACCCCCAGTCCCCAGGCCGTACTATGCTCCCTTCCCTGAGACCAACTCAGACCAAGGCAAACCAGGGTAAGAAAATGATCAGACTAAGGAAACTTTCTCTAATATTAGGAATACCAGCACCTCCAGACAATGATCCTGGTAGCAAGAACCTGTTCCTAAAGCTGCACAGAAAATGATTTTTCCTTGACTTCTTGGTGGAGTTTATAACTAACTAACACCACTCCAGCTTCTATGGGCATTTCAAGTCTAAAACAGCAAATTTCACAGTTTAAGCCAACTCATAGAGGCGCAAGGGCAATATAACCTGATCTTACGTAGCAGAAGCGGTCACTATCTCTCAGGTACTTGGCATTCCTCTACAGAATCCCATCATACTGCCTTGTGGAGCACTGCACATCCTGGTCTCCCTCTGTATACTTTATTGCTTTCTTAAAGAGAAAAAGTAAATGGGCCAGATCTGCAGCTGACGTAAATCAGCATCTCCCTCCTGAAGCCAAGGAAGCTACACCAGCGGGCACTAGCTAAAGATCTGGCCCAGTGAGTTTAGTGCCACGAGGTTATGAATCACTGTTATTATGTGGCGCTGCATGTAATTGCCTGATCCCTTCTCCCCATCTCCCCAAGGGGTCCAGAGCAGCTCTCCTCCTAATGCTGCCAGCAGCAGGGGGAGAGGAGAGTGTAATGTTCAATTATCTTTTGCATGTTTTTCCAATAGTAAATCACAGCAGGGGGTGTGACCCCCTGCTAATTGGAAGTCATGTCCTGTGGGGTTCTCTTCTTCCCTTTTGCTCCAATGTGTATCTATTTGTATTAAATACTGATAAAATGGCACAAATGCAGAGAGGTGGTAGATTTGGTGTCATTGCAGGTCTAATGACAATTTCTCTCACAGGTCTGTTTTTTCTCTAGTTTCAAAAATGTTCGATCATGTTTATGCCAGGTTTTAGCACACGAGGCTAAAGCTGATGGAAATTCCTTCAGCCAAACCTGACTTAAGTCAACTGAGCGATCCCCGTGTTACAGGAGGATAATGTTTCTTTCACTACCGTCTGCCACAAGGTCTGAAATCCTTCCATGGATGCTTTGTGTTTCAGAAAGGGCAAAACTCAGAGATGGTAATGCAGGAGACAGGAAGTGTTTCTGTGTAGCTCATCAGCCAGCCAGTTTAAGTTTTCAAAGGCATTTAATCCGGGCGAAATTCAACTCTGTGGTCAATGAAGCACTTACATTCCTTCCAAAGCTAAGCAATAAAGCATAGGCACTGAGAGGTGAGATGGATAGGCAGAGATTTCCTGGGGGGAATGTGCAGGCTGTGACACCCCGCTGGCAGTGCGGGGCGATGGGTGTGCTCTCTGTGTCACCCAGCCCTGGCAGCACAGCACACCTCCCTCTGTTCCAGACCAGGGCCACCAGAACTCCTGAGAGTATGGAGCTGCTGCTTCAGGCGCTGTGCAGAGAGAGCACTGCTCTCCCTGTGCTCCCCTCATGCCTTGGGTCTGTTACACAGGCTTTTATAGCCTTGTCAGCCCATGGGACACAAGTACCTGTCCAGCCTGTTCTGCACGATGTCCCCAGCAGTGGGGTGGCTGCTCTGGAAAGAGCATTGGACCATAACCCTGCATGACCTCCCGGCAGCATTACCACCGACCTCTTCCTCCGCCCTGTTCCAACATATCAGATATGCTCTCATCCCATAAACCAACCCAGCCCTGTCTCACGCATGGAAGGATGATACCTGAGAAGCCTGTTACATCATGATGCTCTGGGACACAATTACACACCTTCGAAATGTACCCAGCACCTATTGCATCATGAGAGATGTACCAAGAATATGATTAGAGAAGGATAAAAGGTGTTTCTTTAATAACACATTAGCCAACGTGTTTAATGAATGTATTTTAAATGCCAGCTGCAGACAGAACAAGGTGTATTTCAACACACATTTGCTGATCAAGGGAAACCTCAGGAGGAAGTCTAAAGGGAACAAATGAACTTGGCAAACTGGAGAATCCAGCCCACAGAGGATTCAGCAGGAATTAGGGCCCTAATTCGGCAAGGTATTTAAAGACAGATTTTTAAAGGTACTTAATGAGTTAAACATTTAAATACCTTTAAAAATCTCATCCACTAACATGCAATGATCTCTAAGTCTATGTTCAGATCCATCCCTATTCATTTCAGCAAAGTAAGCAGTACAAAAATGTCTGCTGAATCAGGACCTAAATCAAATTCAACAGGCTAATCCAGAAATTATCTAAATCCTATACAAGCTACTAAAGGACAACTCCTCCCCCCATTTTCTGGTTCTGGAGCCCTCTTGTGAAATCACTTCTCAATATTTTATTAAATTCAGTGAGTTAGACGGGGAAAAAAAATCCATAGCTAAGTAATCATTTTGTGTCAAATTCTGTCAGGCCTTCTGAGAAGACCAGAGGTTTGAATTTGAAAGAGCAGAATCAATAATCAATCACTGTACAATAATTTGGAGATTTACAACACAGAAGTATGCACATGACACATAAAAATTATGTTCTATATGCATCTCTTCTCCCATTTTATATCTGATTAGGAAAACAAATCACTTTTGCTTCTGAAAACTAACCCAAAGGGAATGTTAGAGGAGGAGGAAGTGAGAGGAAGCTTAGGTACCACAGGGATGGGCATTGTGCAAGAGCACAAATCAAATCTAGTGAGTCCTCCTACCCTGGCAGAGAATTAGGGCAAGTCAGAGGTTTAAGTATTTGTCTCATTTGGCTGGGCAGAGAGTGAAGAACTCTCTGCACCAGAATTCCCCCACTGCAACTGCATGGTCATAAAAAGTGTTTACAAACGCATTTTAAGAGGGAGCAGAAGGGATTGATAAGGTGAAGAGACCCTTGACACTCTTTAGTTCCTTCACCCCTGCAGTGAAAGCAAAAGCAATCTTGGTGAGATCTTGAGAGAGTGATAAGATCAGATACGGGTGATACTATTTTAAAATACCTCCAGAGAAGTGGCTGACAGCCCACACTGCAGTGAAAACGTGATAAGCATCAAGTACTGAGCAAAGCTTCAAATATGAGAGTTTGAAGTGTAATGAGCTTCCTTTCACCCCAAGGAGTCTCTGCCCACATCTGCAGAGCATGAAATGCCCTGACTGCTGGTCATGTTGCACAGGCACCATGGCTTTGTCAGGTCCTCAATCCGCTCTCGTCAGAAAGTGGGCCCATGTAGGCGGCTGCTGCAGCAAGGTGTGATGGTGTGATGGCATCCTGCCTCCTGACACCTCCCTAGCATCAAGGAGCAACAAGCTCCGCCACTGCCCTGCTTCCCCTCCTAGCAGCTCCCACCCTGCACTGGCAAGTGTTACCCTCAAAGCTGAGAGCATTTTTTCAATAAGGGCAATACAGGAAATGCTTTGGTCTGTTCTGCGAAAATAACCACTTCACAAATAAGAGCCGCCTCGTGTTTGTCAATAGCCCCAAAGGTGCTACTCTCGGTATGCACAAGTGTGAGAAATTGGACTACACATCTTTTACTCACGTTACTATGATGGGGAGGTTTGGGGAGTAATGGGTTTTTTTGTGAAAATAGTAGTTCTTTCACAAAGGCATTTTAAGCTACCTTTTTATTGCAAATCATCATATGCTTTGGGCCCATCCTGAGATACAAAGATCAAGCACAGCTATTCAATTAGATGTGTGAAAGCACCATGTTCCTGAACAAAATTACACTGCTAAAACTAACCTGCAGTGCTGTGAATTATGCTGACCAATCCACTCATCAGGCAGCAGAGGGTTGTTGATGTGGTTGTGATTTTGCTGCTCCTGGCTTCACCGTGAAAGAGAGTGACTGATATTGGTGGGATAACTGGTATTACAAAACATTTTAGGCTGAGGCGGGATCCTTGGCTCACTAAGCAGCAGCAACACCATGAGATACTGTTGAAATGTCATTGCCTTTACAAAAAAAAATGTCTCTGGCTAGAAGCTCTGACTATTTCACTTCAGGAAAAGTCACCCACAGTCACTCCTGCAATGGGCTGGAGTGTGGCACAAGGGAAGTTGGACATGGGATGCTCTGCTACAGGATCAGTAACCTGCTGATGGGCAGAGCTTCAGTCCACTCAACTGCATCAGGAAGAAGGTTCTTATTCACAGCTCCTTTGAGAGCCTGTCTTGGACCAGGAAAACTTCACCCTTGCTGTCTAGCCTTCCCCAACAGCCAGGCAAAATCAGGCAAGCACCACCTGAGTTTTTCATCATACTTATCATCATAGTCCCAGCCGCCACGGCAAAGGTCTGGGGTGTGTTTGTAGCCTCATTCTGTATTCATATGTGGAATTCTATGGCTGTCGACACACAATTATAATTTTTAATGTAAATTTTACTGTGCAGGCAGCGAAGTGTGATTTTTATCCACACAATATTTCCCTTCTCAAGAGATCTCTTGTGGCTTAACCCCTGTGCAGTGACAAGAAACCCAAAGAAACCAAGACTGCCAGTGACCTCCCTACCATCTCCAGACATGCTGTCTGCAGCTTGATCTGGACTGTCTGTGATAGTCCTTCTTCACCTGGATCTGGCTTTGCTGATTGTGTGTGCTCAAGAACTGCAAGTGACCATCCTTCATCTCCAGGGCTGCAGCAGGACATGTTGTTTCTTCCTCCTCCGACTCAGGACCATCAGCAGACCTGTTTCAAAATATGTATTTGGACTGTTTTCAGTAACCTGGTACCAACTAGGCAGTGTCTTTCCTACAGACCCCTCCACAGGCAGCCTTTGCTGAAGACTGTCTTTGGCAGAGGGTTAATGACAGGCAGAGGACACTCATTAGTTAAAGCACAGATTTGCAGCCAGCAGCTGCTGTGGCTGGAAGGATGCTGGCAGCTCATTTCTGTGCTTAGCAGCAACATGGAAACTCTTGTGGAAACCCATCAAAGAAATAGCTTGCCCTGGTCTTCAGTGATCAGCATCAGAAGTCTCTCCCCCTGGTCTGCTCACTGGGACTGGTTCCAAATGGGTATGTGTAAAATAACAGTAAGAGCAGAACTGTTAGCAGCTTGTCAGGGTCCAGTGGTACAGTTACAATGGGCTAAGACCCAATAAAAATTTGGGGAAATCTCGAAGTTTAGGGGAAAAAATTAAAATGTTCCATTTCGGATGAGAAGCACAAACACAAAAAAAAAAAATTCTGTGGGGCATGGAAATGGTGGGGAGAAGAAGAGGAAACCATGAAATAAGCAAATGTTTGAATATCACCCAGTATTTAGAGAGGGTTCTAATGCTTCTTCGTGTGGAAATTCTAACATCTTTGAAGGCCTGTCCAAATGCAGATTTTCAGAGTTGGAGAACAGCATCTGTTGACATTTGAGAGCCTGGAAGAAAACCATGGAACTGCCAGTGCCCCAGTTTAGACTAAGATGTTCAAATTTTCCAAACTATCAGGAGCACAGTGATGGGATGAACAGTGAGTGGCTCCACAGCCTGGTGTCACACCAGCTCCATTTCACTGCATCTGTGATGGCAGGGTGTTAAGGACTCTATAATCTCTAGAAAGCACAGCCCTTCAGCCTGTCTGAATAAGAGAAGTGCTCTAGGTCTGGAACTTCCAGAAGCCTGGGCGCCCTCATAAAATTCAGCAAGCAGAGAAGAGACTGCACAGGTGTTCACAGAAGTCTCCCTGGTCAAAGCCTGTGAAGTGAATATCTATCTGCAGCTGGCCATTTTTCCTGTGTTTCTTCCTGAGGAGCCTGTGAAGACCTGGAGGAAGCAAGAATTGTAAAATTCCATGCACTTGGTGAGCCAAAGAAAAACCCGGAGCTAAGTACTGGGAATACCAGGATCAAACCCTGCCTCCACTATTGACTGTGGCCTTGGGGAGCAATATCACTCTTTGCTTAAGTTTCTGCAAAACACTACAATGTCTGAGGTACCATTTCTGAAGCACCTGGGTGATATAAAGTACCGTGTAAATAGTTATTCCTACAAGTGCATTGCAAAGCTGGACTTATAGGTCAGGACTTATGCTGCCAGCTTTGGTTTTTAAGTGGGTTTCATGTTTGTTTTCCTGCAGAAATGTTTCTTTTAGTGGCCATGTGCAACTAAAAACTGTCAGGTTCTATTTCATGTGTTGGGCAGAAATTAGGAGTAGGTTGTATGTGTGCTATGAATCTTAAAAGAAATCTTTACAGCTGCCCATTGAGGCAGTGTCTGATATTGGATACACTGGAGCGGGCATTTGTCCTGATTTTCCATTGAGAAAGTGGGAGGAAAATACCTGTTGTTCTCTGGTGAGGTTCAATTTTTGTGCAAATGTTCTTTGGGCTTCCTGTGAATGGGAAACCAAACATCATGATGTGAAAAAGAAAAAAAAATAATCAAAAAATCCCAACCCAAACACACACCCCCTGCACGTAAAAGAACTTTGATTTTTGTCAAAGCACTTCACATTTCTGATGCTTTCCAGCAGCACATACTTGATGAATAACTCAGCAAATGGGAATGAAGAGGCAAATTCAATAATGCAAGCAGATCACAAAAATATATTGCAAATGGAACAGGCCTGAAGGAAGGATTAAGAAACAGAGTCACTAGTATGGGCCTTAAGGTTCATAAGTAACTACTAATTTCAGGTCATTAAGAGGAGATGCCTGAAAAGGCCTTCTCTTCCTGAAAGCAGTAAGTTGCAAAGGATTTCTGTAAGATGAGCCATTTTCAAAGGTAGGCATGTAGGAGCTCAAAAGGTAAATTAAAGCCCATGAGTATTTTTTTAATGTAAATAATTTTAGGATTTACATATTACTTGCTCCGGATCTCAGTGCCCCAATACTTTTGAGATAAAATATAGACCTGCTTCCCACAGAAAAGTCTTCTGGAAATATAGCCAGGGGGTTCTGAATACATCCTGACACTCCTGCCACTGGAACAGGTACCTGGGAGTAGAGGGATGTCCTCTTCATTACCAACACCATTTAAAAACCAATCCAGGCTGTGCAGCAGTGAATAAAAATTCCAGGTTAAAGAATCTCAGCAGATATTTATTATCTTTTCAGCATCTTGAGTTAATGACTTCTTTGCAAGATGAATAATAGCTATGAATTGCCTTTTTTCTATCAAGTTCTCATGCAGCCTGAGTGCGCATTTCACTTGCATTCACAATGAATAAAGAAATAAGAAACAAGTATTTTCAATCCTTCTATGTTTAAAATCCCTAGCAGCCCTAAGACACTTGTTTCTCACCAATCCTGCACTTGGTTAAAGATTTTATTAGGCTTAATACATAAAATCTGTGTTATACACACCAGAGCTACACGGGTCAAACACATTTGCTACTCTAACATTGACTAAAGTTGGGCCATGTTGGGCCTTCCTGTGGGTGAGCAGCAATCCTGGAGTGCAGTCAGTGGAAAGAGTAATTTGAGTGTAGGTCTCGAGTAGTTAGATCTAATTTTTTCCTCTAGCATCCCCTCATTATCATTGGGGTTGCAAACAGGGCAGGCTTTCTTGCAGCTTCTACCATGGATGAGAGACAGAGCATGCTTGCTTCA
This sequence comes from Edolisoma coerulescens, assembly GCA_013397115.1. NCBI lineage: Eukaryota > Metazoa > Chordata > Aves > Passeriformes > Campephagidae > Edolisoma > Edolisoma coerulescens. Next base: position 1,667,336 of record VWZW01004324.1, read on the forward strand.
TTTAGTGTTTTGGCATCATTTCTAGGTTTTTTGTCTTTTTTTGTATTCTTTGTGTCTTGTATCATGTTGCGGGTACAATGAAGCAGCAAATTTGGGAGCTAGGGATGATAAAAGAGTTAAATAGAGAGACAGAGACAAAACATCACATTTCACTTACCCCAGAGTTGGAGCAGCCACCAAAACAAGACAGCCGGGTCTTGCCCCTTCCCACCCGGCAGCACTCCTCGCATCAGATCTACCATCACGTTGAACAAATGGGTCTGTTTGCTAAACCAGCAGAAAACAAATCTCTTTTTTCTTGCATGGGGTTAATTTCCACATCAACTCACTGCACATTCGCATGATCTGCAGACACCATGTGAGGGAGGGGCAGGAATATGAGAGTGGGGGCAGAGAGGGGAAAGTAGGTTGTACCAGGTTAAATTGAAGATAAAACTGCACCCCAGATCCCCAGTGACATCTAAATTTATCATGGCAGTCATCAGAAGTCTTAATGGGATGCTGAATTACTTAAGAATCCATAAGGCTTTTCGACATAAAAAGAGAAACCTGAAGGTTTGAGGAATTTTAGCAAAAAGTCTCAGACTCTATATCATATCAGATTATTCAACAGCGAAATTAGTATTTAGTGGCTTATTTTAATATAACAAAGATCATTTAATTCCAAGCATAATAATAATCAACCTTCAGTATATTAATATTTAAAGACTGAAATGGTGTTGAAATGGAGAGCAAGGATGTGTTAGCAGAAATAGTCCTTGTAAGTTAACCCTATCAGTAGGATTTGTTTTTCATTAACCTTTTAATGTTTGATAACTGTATGATACTGTAATAAAATAAGTGCTACTTTTACCAGTTGCAGGAAATGTACCAAATGTTACGTAGGGTACCTAGCCCGTGGGCCTAGTTCCTGCAGCACGAATAATTTGGATGATTTATGGATTTTAAAGACAACCAAGATTTGTGTTTGAGTTAGAAGAAAGTGTTAAAAGAAATCTCTAAATACTGTTATTAGAGGTCTTGCTTTTTATTATATGATAACAAACTGTTAAAATCTCCATGTAAGAAGCTTGCAATGAAGAGTAATGAAAAGTGTTTATCTTGTAACTTGTATTTTGCGCTATATAAGCAAACAATATTTTTACTGTCATCTGAAGACCTTTCATGCAATTGCAGAAAGCTGAACCTTACTAAAGGATGTACATTTGAATAGCCTAGATTTATCTCCATCTTTGCTTAAAATGTGCAATATAAAATAGAACTTGAAAAGTACTTTAGTAATATATACAACATTACTGATAACTTTGCCGGAATATAAATTCCAGTCATCACATCCAATTGCAAAAAGTGTTTTGATAATGTAAGTTCAGAAAATATCTAGGAGGATAATGTGTTTTATCAGCTAGATCTGTCAAAAACATGATTGTAATACACACAGGGAGTTTGAACTAATTTTAGAAATTAGTTCAGGTATTGATATTGAAGCTTATGCCAAAACATGCAAATTCCTGCCTGTGCCTGTTAAAGACACCTCGAGGCTCTCTGCAGATGCCCACACCTGCACTCTAGACTAAGCCAGAGTGACTTTTGAAGCCAAGGTTAGGAAGAGCTCCAGAAACATAACCTCAGCTCAACAATAAACTCTGCAAATATTGAATTTAATGAGACAGGAGCAGAAGTGCAACAGTAAAGATGCGCTTTTCAGAATCGCAGCCCATAAGAGGAAATAGAACTATTAAATGGTCTGCAAACAACCAGAAGACCATCAGTAATTTGGGAACTGACCCATTGAGGATCTGTCTGCTTTTATGGCTCTGTGGCCAAAGAACATACTGAATTTTTCAAGTTCTGAATCTGCCAGAAGAGGAGCATATTGCCCCAAATGTTTGTGTTGCAAAACTACATGCCCTTTCCCAGGCACATACACTGATGTGAGACATAAACTCACCCTACTGATGCCATTAGTCAGATAGGACCTTGATGTCTGAACCAAGTGTTCCCTTACTAAAAACTGGGCCACTCTTGCTGAATCTGATAGAGAAAATATTTATGAAAGGTGTGAGGAGCCCATTTGTTAAGATATGACTGGTGTTAGCAGAGCAGCTCTGACTGACATGAGTAATTAATTGAAATTACACTGAACTATCTCACACAGGCAGAATACAGATTTGAGGGGGGAGGTCCAGGCTAAACCCCAGTTTCTCCTACCAGCAGATGGTACTGGAATCCTTTTGAGGGAAGATCACATCCCCTCCCCACTCATTTTCACCTTTGTGGCTCTGTTCTGAAAAACCCAGAATTGCCATGGAATGAAAAAAAAATTTTAAAAAAGCATTTTTCCTTTGGCAATAGACTGATGACAAAGTGCTGGTTCAGCAGAGCAGGAGAAGAAACAGGGGACCTGACTACAGCTGCACAGTACTCCCTTCTGGTTTTCCAGTAACAGTTTTACAGTAAAAACCAGTTTCCACATTGACTAATTGTTTCATTTAGCAGAATTATGCATGTGCAAAAGATAAAACATTTACCAAAGCTTCTAAAAGTTAGGGAAGTCCAGTGAGAATGAAGAGCTGTCCATAAGCCATGTATTTGTTGGAATAGAGGGTCCATTGTGTTTAAAACAAGGATGAGGTCCATGGCCATCCATGCCACAGTTGCATCTGCAGTTCTGAGCAGTGTTATAGCCTTTATTGAATGACATATCTGGTATGATAAAACAGATTAGTTGTAGGAGATGGGGAAATTGGGCTCAGTGCCAGAGAATGGCACTGGGTACAATTTCTTGCCTGTGTGCATATCCAAGATATGAGTGAGGGAAGAAGAAAGAAATTTGTTAGTGGCTTTAAAACCATATTTATCATTGCCATAGTCAGACACATAAATAAACACACAGCATGTTGCTATCCTTAAGTATCCTGATACCAAATCTCCGTGAGTATGTCTGTACTAAGTAAAAAAAAGACCAGAGCCTGCCCTGGATGTGATGGCTGATGCCCAGACAGCTGGGCTGCCCCTTCCCTCCCAGGCCAGTCTCCCAGGTGCTGAGCCATCAGCCCAGACTTCCCCCAAACCATGCCAGAAAACCACCCAGGTGATTATGTGAGTGAGCGTTATCCCGTGCTCTGACCCTTCACGTTAGCAGCTGATAAGTAGCTCTGTGTTCTGGAGCCCTTTGCAAATGTAGACAGTGCACCAGGATGAACACTTTTACTGAACACCTGTAGCACACTATTCTTCATTCCCTCTTTTCCTTACCTTCAAGCCATGGCATCAGTTCAGTGATGTGCCATGAGGTCCTTCACGTCATTATGAATCCATCTCCAGCCAGTGAATGATGGAGGTGGAAAGAGTCCAGGGCTCCAGAAGGAAAATCCGTTTTGTGGGAAGCAGGAGGCAGAGATCCCCAGCCACAGACTGGGGTTTTGTTGATTCAGCACTATGAAAACTCTTTCTGTCCTCATTCAAGAGATGCAGAAATTTTTTTAACATCTTTAGGTGCAGAGCTGGAAAATAGGTCAGGTAGAATAAGTGTGACAAGACAGGCCACTCTCGGGGAGGTGGAAAGTTCAGCTATTATAAGTACAGTTGTGACAAGTTTAGATTTGGCATTTGCTGATCAGGATCTCTCAAACCTCTAATAGCTTCAACCTTCTCCTGAAGGGACAGTGTGCTTGTGTCTGTCCTTAAAACATTTTGTGAAGTTAATGGTAGAAAGTAAAGGATTTATTTTAGGGGCTGAATATTCCATTAAATAAGCAATTCCAAGGTACTTAGAACAGCATAATATGGCAGTTTCAGAAATTACATTTAACATTACACAGTCAGTTTTAGGGCTCTTCATTCTTAACTACAGTGTGTTAATGAGAAAGATCTGATTAACAATAAAGCTAACAACTGTGTGTGATGATCCATGCCTATTAAGACTTATTAACATAATGTAATGGAACATTTTCAAATCATAATATTATTTATTATGTACAAACTTCTTAAACTTAATTTGGTACAGAATTGAGCAATACTGGTGTTGGTTATTTTACTTATAAAACAGTCCTCAGCTTTTAGAGAGATGTCAAAAATAATTATACTAATTCCATACTTTTAAATGTGTCTCCTTAATATTCATACCAATAAAGCTGGAAATCTTGTATAATCTAAATATCTACAAAAGCCAATTAAAACTCTAAATTTCAACCACAGCAGTTACAAGCCTGATCACTTACAAACTAATAGATAGTAACATAGAGTTCATATATTTCTGCAGTCCTTGTATCAGACCCCACCACACATCCACAGAGCCACACTCATCCAGCTCAGCTCATGCTCAGCTCATAGATCACCTCCTACAAGATAGACCTGGTCTGGTATTGCCACTGCATTACAGAAGTTTGTAACAACTTTGTCACCAAGTCTGACAATAGGAACAGGACACTAACACAGGATTTTGGAGATGCCAGTTCTAGTCCCTCCTGGGTCACGTGAATCATGGACCATCTCTTTTTAAAGATGCCAGAAAGATTATTGCTTCTTTTCCCACTGGAGTGTGCAGGAAGGAAAAAGTGATGCTCCATGGTGCTCGGGTGCACCAGTGATGAGGGTCACGAAGCACCTTCATTGCTTTAGTATTTTTTGTTGTCAGCACTCCAAGTCACCTCTCAACATTTGTACACTTAAGATTTACCCTAATGCTAACAAAGCTGGTCATCTTGAAAAGTGGAGAGGGACTTTTTACAAGGGCATGTAGTGATAGGACAAAGGGGAATGGCTTTGAACTGCAAAAAAGATTAATTCGGATTAGATGTTAGGAAGAAATTCTTTACCACGAGTGTTCCAGGCACTGGAACGGGCTGCCTAGAGACAAGGTGGATGCCATCCTTGGAAGTGTTCAAGGCCAGATTGGATGGGGCTTGGAGCAACCTGCTGTAGTGGAAGGTGTCCCTGCCCATGGTAGGGTGGTTGGAACTAGATAGTATTTAAGGTCCTTTCCAAACCAAGCTGTTCCATAATTCCATAATCTAGGAGGTTTGGGTGGCCTCAAAGTAATCTGAGAATTCATTTGAAATGCAGTAATTTGCATATTTTATGTACTAAAATCTACTAACTCCTGACAATAATTTTTTTCCTCTTTCCCAAAAATGCCAAAAAGCTGTGTGTTTAAAGAAGAGCCAGTCCACAAGCTCTGAGTTTTTCATCATAAACATGGGGATGGCCTGCTAGTGCCCCCATACTGTAGAAAACCCTACTCCAACATAGAAGAGAATCATAGAATCATCAAGGTTGGAAGAGACTTTTAAGATCATCCAGTCCAACCATCAAACCAACACCAGTGTAACCCCTAAGCCACTAAACCACATTGCCCAGCACCAGATCCAGACACCTCTTAAACACCTCCAGGAATGGTGACTCCACATCCCTGAGCAAACTATTCCAATGCCTGACCATCCTAACAGTGACAATAAATTTCTGTCATGTACTCTGAATCTCCCCTGTCTCAGTTTAAGGCCATTTCCTCTGGTTCTCTCACTGCAGGCATGGTAAAAGAGACCGACCCCTACCTCACCACACCCTCCTGTCAGGTGGTTGTAGAGAGAGCAGTGAAGTCCCACTGAGCCTCCTCTTCTCGAGACTAAACAAACCCATCTGCCTCAGCCACTCCTCGTAAGACATATTCATGTTCTCTGGTCCTCTCACGAGCCTTGTTGCCCTTCTCTGGACTCGCTCCAGCAGCTCGATGTCCTTTCTGAAGCGAGGGGCCCAGAACTGAGCACAGCACTCGAGGCGCAGCCTCACCAGTGCAGAGTACAGAGGGACAATCACTTGCCTGGTCCTGCTGGCCACACTATCCTTGATACAAGCCAAGATGCCATTGGCCTTCTTGGCCACCTGGGCACACTGCTGGCTCATCCTACCTCTAACTCCAGTTTTCATACTACCATTTGCTTCTCTGAAGCACAAAAGCATCCTGGGACTAGCAGCGGGTTTTTTTTGTGGTCGTGCTCAAGCAAGGCTAAGCTTCAGAGATCAAACTTTCAATCTCAATTAAACATCTACAGGCATGTTGCTGTGATGCTCAGAGCCCTGAGACTCTCTTGGGAATAGACTTTTGGTACAAGAATCACCATATGTCCATTGTTTACATGGGAAACAATAAGTATGACAAATAGTGCAGTTAATAAAATTAACAAGGGTTTTCATAATTACTTGGGCATTGCTTTGCAGGGTTTTGTATCTGGGGAAGTAACAGATAGCAGAGTAAAGTGGGTGTAAAACATTTTTCAAATTAGAAAGGCTACATTTTGCACTTCAAAATCACTCTACTGCACTTCATATTCTTTGCATTTTTTAGTCTACATTAATAATAAATTAATATTTAATTAATTCATGATAAAAATCAGATATTCTGAGTTACAAGAAAAATTTGACGTTATCTCTCCTACAGACATGAAAAATTTTGTGAGATACCGTAACTTTCAGAGGTTCCTGGCTTTTCAATGCTTCATCTCACATGCATCAGACTGTGAAAATGCTGGGGGATTTTAAGGGTGACAGGAGATGAGGGGATTCTGGTTTTGTTTTGGCCTCTTCTTTTGAGGTGGGGATTTGTTAATTCTTGTTTTGCATATAACTTCTTAGGTATTTTTAAGCATAAAATAAGGAAACAAGAAAATCTAATGCAGTGTCTAACTTTTAACTATTCTCACACTTTTTAAAATCTTTATTCCATACAAATCCTGTGGGTAAGTTCCTGCCTGTAGATCTCCTCAACTCTTGCCTGGCATCCATCATGCATGGAGAGCTTTACCTTCCCTTAAATCTATGTGTACCTCACAGCCTATAATCTTATTTAACTTTCCCAGAGTTTGATTCCTCCTTAAGATGACTGGCACACCCGTAGCTCATGCGCACAGGTCACTGTGCGTGTATTACATGTTCAGTGGAGTTCTCATGAAACCCTGGTAAAGCCCACATGATATCAGTGTGCACCACACCATAATCCAGTGGGGCATCATACGCACAAGCACATATTTGTCCATTTATGCATGTGTTTAAGGACCGTGCAATAGCTGGTCCTTAACCAGCAAAATGGAAATGCTTCTTCTTTCTGTGCACCGTCACTTAATGGCCATTCAGTCACTCATCGTTTCTTCCGGGGGCAGTTGTCCAATGGGCCATGTTTGGACAAGAGTGATATCAAGGCTGAGTGAAGGTCCATAACAAGACCTCAGAGATGGCAGGGGTCTCTGCAGCTAGTTCCTGGCTTACAACATTTGGTATCTAATGGTTGCAATGATTTTTAAAAAGCCTGCCGTTCTTCACTATGTCCACAGCATGAGGTAAAAAACGGTGCAGAGACAGCTGAAAGGATAGAGACACCACACATCATTTACTGATTTGTAGAAAGAATCCGTTCCCAAGACATTTTAGGCTTGGTACAGAAGACATTTTCAACCAGATAAAGAAGCATTAGGGCATTTACATTTAACCCATTCCTGGGTTGCTGAGGCCGCCACAGAGTTGCGTCACACCGAGTGGGTATGCTGGCTTGATCTTTACACATTCCTTTCTCACCCCAAGGGCAAACACATCCAGAGCCATATGATTACACTTTTCCAAAGTAAGTGTATTACTGAGGAACGTGAACTGTTTTGATGTGCATTGCAACCTGGCCCAGAATGAGGAGACCTCACAGGCAGTGTCAGGCACCCTGGCAGCAGAAGTTGTGAAAACTCTGGCTTATAAATACTGGAATTAAGCTCAACTTCTGGGCAAGATCATTTCCCATCTCAAGAAGTCTAATGTCCAGAGAGGAATGTCCTAGATGGCTGCATGCTTATGAACAAAAGTGAGCCTTTCTGAAGGGTCTCTCAATAGGGTCTTCTCGTGAGCAGCTGTTTGTATCTCTTCTTTCAAGCAAGGGCGTGGGGTTGTGGATTTGTTTGGTTTTTTGGTTGGGTTTTTTGGTTTGGTTGTTGGGGTTTGTTGGGTTTTTCGGGGTTTTTTTTGGTTGTTTTTTCTGTTTTTTGGCCACTGACAGTGTGTGATTTCATTAGACACGTGAGTAAAATTGTGAGTTTTGTGTCTTCCTCCTGTGAACTCCCCTCCCACTTACCCCATTGCTTCCGAGAAAAAGAACCTGAAAATGGCTGCTTGAGATTTTTCTTTCTGTCGACCTGAAAGTGAGAGAAAAGCTGATAATTTCTGAGCACAGCTGTACTTTCCCAATCAATAAGGGCTGATTGAGAGCCCAAAATGCTCTGCACACAGCTACAGCCCTGCATTTCCTGTCACTGCCCGAGGTGAAACCTTCCATTGCCTGCTGCGATGATTCATTTCCAAAACTTCAGTTAAATTATCACAACGGCAGGTGACCTCTGATTTTCACCCATGTCTTTTCCCCACCCTTGCATTCTTTTATTGTTTTTCAATTAAAATGTGACTCACTGTGGTGGAATTTTGTCAGAGTCCATCAACCCCAATCCTCTTCCTCTCCAAACCTTGCTCCTAATACATCTGAAACAAATTTTGTTTTAAGCCTCAGTATTTGGTGCTGTATTTGCAGCTCCAAAAACTGAATTCAGAAGGGCTCTATTGTGCCAGGTGCTGCACAAACATAATGAGACCTGTCCCCCGGAGCTACTTTAAAAAGTCCTTTCTGTCCTTTAATGATAGGCTTGCTCTCTGTGTGTTTTCTTCTGTTTCTCTTGCTGGTTCTCTGTTGAAAGCAGTAGCCTGGCTGCAAACTTATCTTTTGCTACCATTGCAACAAACTGGATTATCTTACTGGAGATGGCAGAACTGCTCTGGATTTCTGCTTTGAGTATCTAACATAAGGACATGCTCCCATCTTTCACTCATTAAAAATTAGTCCTGATAAAATGGCACGATAGGTGCAATAGAAAAATCTTCTAAGGTTAGACATCCAATAAACCTTCCTTCTTTTTTGATTCAGTGCAATCCTACCTGTTTTAAGAGACTTTAATTACTAATTAACTATGCTGTTCATTTGCTTCATTATATTCATCCCTGCTTTCTTCTGGGATTTCAGCATCTGTTGGGGAGGAAACCTTGGAAGAAAGCCAAAAAACTGTGGCTAGAGGTGTTAGAGATTCTCTTCTCAAGTCAGAACTGGAACCAGGGACACCATTTGATGGTAGTTACCCCACTGTGTTACTGTGTTGGATCACATCCTGGGAATGTGACACACCATGTGCTCATCAGAGCTTAGAAGTCCTAACAACAAACTGCAGCACATTAAATAAAATTCAACAGACTAAATGAAAATTACTTTTTTTTTTTAAGCACTATCTTGTAAATTGCCCACTCTGATTAGGAGACTGCAGAGGAGCCCTTAAACTGAGCACCCTTGGGTGAACTCATCATCGTAAGCAAAAGCCTCCCACTTTCTCTATGAAAAATTGTCTCCACTTCAAGAGATAATAGGCAACAGCCCGGCCTACAGGCAGCCACATGCTGGTGGTGGAGTTAATTGATGCAAATGGCTCCGGGGTGTTTTGCAGAGGATCTCCAGAGGATCTTCATTGTCTTTACCATCCACATTGCAGCACAGCTTTCTTAAAGAAATAGGTTATTTTCACAAGACCTTCCCTAAGAAGGGGAGTCTAAACAAGGATGAGAAAGTCATCACCAAACTCTAGTACTCAGTATTTGAAACACGAAGTTTAGGTGTCATTATTGTTAGTCTGCTACACGTTTCAGTCAAGCTCTAATATGTTTTCCCACATTAAAGTGCAAATGATCCTGTGTGTCAGAGCTTGTGTTTTCACTTCAGAATTAACTCAGGTGAACCTGTTGTCTCTTCCTCCTTCACAGAGAAACCCCAAATCTGGGGGTGTGTTTTTCATTCAGAGCAGGATTACCTATTGATGCTCAAGATCTCTTCACAAGGGCTGGCACCCTCAGCACTGAAGATGAAGTCACAGCATTTGAAAGCTGAGTTCCCCAGTGTTTTCCACAGCTTTCTGTCCCCAGAAAATCACTCCAATTTACATACACTCACTGGGGTGGGGGTATGTCTACACCATCATCTCATTCCCCACAGAACACCTGTTCTGGATTCACTGATCCTCCATATTGCACAAACATTAATTCACTCTCATGCTATTTTTTGAAAGTACCAGGTAGGTCCTTTGAAAGAAAAATCAAAGTGTTATCTATTCTGCTCTGGGAATATCTCCCAGCAGGCAGTATGGATGAGAATGTACCAGGCTGTGTTTCTTCTGCTCTGCAGAGTCCTCCAGCAACTCCCTACAGTCTTTCCAAGCTCTGAAACTCCAGACTTGTCATGTTATACATGCAAGACCAAATGTAGAATCTCAGCTTCATTCCATGAGCACACCAAGCATCAGGACTGCAGCACAGCTCAGAATTTGAACTGAGAAGGGACCCAAAATGACAGCTATGTCTTAGGGAAGGAAGGACCAGAAGGGCATAAGGCCAAATGTGGTAAGGAAAGGACAGAGCTATGCTGCTGTCAAGGAGGCCAGCCAGTCTAGTGGGGATGTAGCCATTAGTGGATGTGTTCAGCAGGGTAGATGTAGCCAGAGAACACCATTTAAAGCAGTGAAAATAATTATGGGATATTACTTTGATGGGTTCAGGGATGCACATGGGTGCATGCAATCCCTTTGTGGAAATAATGAGTATGGAATATGGCCAAGGTTTGCTAAACAGAGTTCAGATCTACATGGAATTCAACCACATTTCTGTAATAAAGACTTAATATATGATTGACAGTGGTTCTTTTAATGGATTCCCAAATTGGAACTTTGTTGAGTAAAAATACAACAGATTCCTTAGATGATTATTTTGTAGAGGGGAAGTGCCATTGGTACTCCCTCACAATTCAGAGATTTTTGTGATACTGTTCTTCAGCTATGAACCTTTTTCTGGTGCATTATATAGACCATCAATTTTTGAGACAACAGCAGCCAGAGAGCTCTCTTACATGGGTAACTGCCCCCAGTCTTGTTTTGAATGTGGATTTCTTTCTGTGTTGCTCTTATATTCAGAGAGGATTATGTGCATTGTGGGTCCACTAACATTGCAAGATTAACCTTAACTGGAGACCTCCTGCCTGCGGTGAAAACACAACCTGTAACAGTTGTCAATCCACCTTTTGAAAAATGACCTGCCTGCAAGTCTGTGCCGTGCCATAACCAGCTTTCATGCCCAGCAGTTCCCCAGCTGGTGCTGAGAACCTGGCTCAAGAAGAACCATGAACTTCAAATCTGGGGAAAACACGATTCGTTGACTGTTGGTTACGGTAGAGGGCAAACTCGCTGCCGCAACCTAAGATGAAGAGGTTGCAGTAATTGCTCTAGTCTGAGATTGCAGAGTAGTCTTGTGTATATCTACAGAGGTGGGAAGGAGTGAAAAATACTCTCCATGCCCATTCCAGCTGACGATTATGTAGGCAAAAGGTGGGTACCTTCAATGCAAGACACTCACAGTGACCACACCATTTCTGAGGACTTTTTACAGTCTGGATTTTATCTGTGGACACACTGGAGGGCTAAGGTGGGAAATTTTCTCAGGAACTCACTGTACTTTATGTACTCACTGTCTGCTTTTTCTAAACCCCTTATATCTGCATATTTGTCTTGGATGTCTCAGAAGGAAAAACATTTACAAGAGATTTCTTCCGATTTTTAGTTCCAGAAAAGCCAGAAATAGAATAAGAATTTCAAGAATGGCCTCTTAACTTCTGCTTTGGGTTCCCTGTAGAAGGAGGAAGTACAAATCTCCTAACATGTTCAATTCAACATCATTTTTTACGGGTCTTTTTGTCAAAGTAGCTTCTCCATGTTTAACTGTGGAGAAGCTACAAAACCTGCATTAGGACAGCACAGGCATCAGAAGTGTTGGGTGGAAGGGGAATAATTCAACTGTCCTACCATTATGCAGAAGGAGTGTGATATTGGTGAAAGAGTCAATATACTCTGGAATCACTTCATTGCACTAATGCACATATTTACTGTGTGGTAGGTATTGCTGGAGACAGAAGAGAGATGAAAAAATCTCTTCCTAAGTCTGCCCAGAGTCCTGTTCAATAGCAGAATGTTGGTCTATGTGATCATCTTGTTTATGTAAAAGTTCTCCCACAGTGCATTAAGTAAAAGACCACTTCAAGCCATGTGGAACAAAATATCACTGTAGTTGGCAGCTCTGCCCCTCCAGTGTGCCTGACCCACCAGCATGGTCCCTGACTGAGCACACACACCAGAGGGGCCAGGAGCTTCATTTAGGACAAAGAACCATTTACAGCTGCTTCCCTCAGTGGTGTGTCTCTGCTTTCTGACATCAGTGGCCTTTTTTTTTGTTTGCTTCTTTCCTTTCACCAGAAAAGCAGTTAAATCTGCATCAGGGACAGTGTTACCGGAATGTGAGTTGTTAGTGCCAGAGGTATTGTAACACATAGTCTGCACTGCAAATAGGATGGGAGATAAGGAGCTTCTTCACGTCTGGGGTGGGCTGCATATCTCCTTCACACTGGCAGAGTAAGCAAACGGCTTTGCTAAATGACAGTTGTTGGATCCAACAAACCGTTGGCTCTGTCCCTTTTCACATACTGTAAATATCCATATCAGAAAGCCCACAACTAACCCATACTGAATCCTTGGCAGATAAAAATCAAAGGAGAGATACTGAAGTCTGATGTCTTCATCCAAAGCTGACTGAAGTCAATCTCCTAAAAGATTTGGCATTTAAAGCAATCCCTAAGTTACTCTTTTCATCCTTGGGGATGTTAGCCGGGGCAGAAATCTCTCCAAAGAAGGTTTGAGGAGCAAGAGCATAACACTATATGAAATTGGTGTTGCCTTTCTCAGATTGTGCCCACAGAATCCATAAGACGAGCTGGAACCTACACATCTGCTGTCAGCCCCATAAATCCAGGCTTATTATAAAATAAATAAATAAAATTAAAAGCCTCCCTAATTAAACTGCCCCTTTCAAATTCTCACTGGCAACAGAAACGTCATGACCAATCACTCACTGGTGGGAGCACTGCAGATCATTTCTAACATGAGTTACTGCCCATTTTCAATGGCTTGTGCAATCAGTGGGTTTTCTAATTGCTTGGGGGATTAATAACACAATAGGAGGCCATTTCACATTGGTTGACAATTATTTTATCCAACTGTATAAAGAACAGGTGATAAATTAATAAATTATAATCAGCCAGTTATTAAAGCTTAATGGCAGATGGCTGTAACAAGAATAAAGAGAGACTGAGCCTCACAAAATGGTATTTTGATAGTATTTTTCAATGCATTTTTAATGAGAGACATATAAAATGCATAAAACTTATAAATCATTTATAGAAGAACAAACTACAGAGTTGAATGGTCCAGTTATAATGCTATCATTATATTATTAATATCACAAGATCACACAGCATCCAACAAATCTGACTGGCAGCTTATTGTGTCTGGTGCTGTACAAACAGAGGGCTGCTCCGGTGCCGAGGAGCTGCACGGCCACAGCTGGCTGCTGGAGGGCTGCCAATGTCATGGGAAGGTCCCAGGACTAAAGCTCACTCACCAACACAAGTTCTGCACTGAAGTCCTTGGTGGCTGTTGAACCCAGTCTAGGACTCTGGAATTTTAATCCAGACGTGTGTATTTTTAACGCATTTTGGTGTGCAAAGAGCACTGTGCTGTGAGACCAGGAAACATCCTGCGTGCAGGTGGGGGAATGAATGTCCAAGACCTTGTCTGCCTATTTGTTTGCAGGCATATGACATTTCACAGTACAAATGACTGTGCATGTATGTATTTCTTGAATGCTATTTTTTGGTATGTTAGTCTCAAAATACAGTCAATCAAATCAGTCTAGGACATCCATTGTTTTCCTGCCTCCTTTTGCTTCCTCTGGGGCACTGAATAGCCTATTGTATGTATTTTATAATTTCTGTATATTTTGATTAAATTCTCAACATTTTAAGATCTAAGTAAGATTTAAGTACTAAAACAATTGTTGAGTATAGTTGAGCTGGAATTTTAAAAATTGTCTTTATACTCTGGGTCACAGGTCTGCAGAATACAATTTCTTCCCTGGTACTCATATAGCACTCAGCCAAATAACACCTTGGAGTCTTGGCCCAAGCCCTATTAAGAACAGATAATAGTCTCAGAAGCCTGGCTGGTTAGTGACTGGCTCAAATTCACCTCAATCAATTGCAAGTTTCCCCACGGAAAATTTGGTGCTAGAAGGACACAGCTTATGGGACACTGATACACATCAGTGCACACAAAAATTCAAGCTCCTCCACCTCAAAACTCACCTCAAACAAAGTTTCCCATTATTCCTCCCTGCTGAATGTTAGCCAGTGATTTAGTTAAGATATATTGGATATTCCAGCTCCCTAAAACCAGATGTGTTGCTCACAAAATAGTCATCATGGGTAATATCCTCCTTGGCTGTATTAAACCAGAGATCAAGAATAACCCCTGGAAACAAGTTATGCTTCCTATCCCGAAGGTAAATGCTTTGTCACTGCGAGACTTTAAAAATATGGTTGACAGCTGAGTAGTCAACCCCAAACATGGTCTGCCAGTGCAACTGATGCTGTCTCTTGGTGTCCCCCGGCTACTCTCCCTCCCCTCTCTCACTAACATCATCAGCTGCTTGCTTCTATCTCCATCCTACACCAGAGGCTCTGTAGAAGGAGAATCGCTTCGTTTTCGGTGCTTGTACAGCCCTTACAGTGGTGAGGATTGGCTGGTCCTTGAAAAGGAGCCCTTCCCACAGAACAAATCAGAAAATACTGAGGACAAATACTCAGGAAATATCTTGGAAGCATCTTCCCTGCACTGAGTTTGCTGTAAGCAGCCTACGGCTGAACACAGGAACACCAGTCTGGCACCTTTTCCCAGCAACGACACTCACGCTGTTTTTTCCTCAGGCAAGAGAAAGAAAGAGTGACTCTTCTACACATGCACTGGCAGAGGCTTTTGGGGAATAGCAGACAAGAGAGAGACTCTTACAAGGTCTTAAGGGGCAGGGACAGTCCACAGGCATGGACCCTGGTTGTGAGCAGACCCTAGGGGGGTGTGGGAAAGGGGTGATGCTCAAAGTACTTTTGACCCAGCCCTCATCCCTGAGAGATCTCCCTCCAGCAGAGCTATGCTTCTTCTCGTGCCTGCTGCCTGGTGCTTCCTTCAGGCACGTTCTCATTGCACTCCCCCCTCCTGACCTCCACCTCTGTGTGTCCATCCTCTTTCATCAAAGTGAAGAGTGATATGTGCTCAGTCTCATGCTAAATTGCAAAGGAGCTTCATCAACAGAGACTTATAGGCAAGAATCTTTCAAAACACTTAAAATTTCATGGTTATTAAAAGAAATACAAGGATTTCCCCATGTCCTTCCCCTCTAACACCTGTTTTCCATCTTCTAATAATGGTCCCTTTGCTCAGCAAGGAATAAAACCTTCTCTGAATCACAGGACTATTTCTCAGCCCCTTCAATGACCTCTCAGGGTCCAGTCTCTTGCAAGCAAAAGAAAGTACTTGGCTTTCCCAAGAAATCAAGATGGAAGGACTGCTTATGTAGAAAATGGGTCAAGGGGCTGCACCTGAGTCAAGGTGCTACAGCTGGGTTGGGAACCCCCCCATCCATACAGTCTGGGGGATGAACAGATTGAGAACAGCCCTACCAGCTCTAAGGAGCACAGTGGGATCAAAACCATGCAGTTTCCCTGGCTCTGAAGTAATTTCCAGGTGGTGGAGATCTTATGAGGACAGCACCCTCACTCCCCAACAGAGAGACATGCAACAGGGTTCTGAAGGATTAGAAGTGGACAGCACTGCACTCAGCTGGTCCTGTAGCCCTTGGGATGGCCAGGCAACCAGGGGAGTGGCCAAACTGGCCCCATGCCATCCCCAGGTGAGAAGAGCTGAAACGGCTTCTCTGCTTCCACACCCCCGCTGACCTCAATCCCACACCACAACTGACCCTGCCTCCACCATGAGCTCTTGCTCTCCCTCAGCTGTAAGCCCTGCTCCTGCTGCACTGAGCAGGTTCATGTGAAACTCTACTTTTCCTCAGTCAAAATGTGCATTAGTTTCCTTCGTGAGTAAATTCTGTCTCGCAAGTATAACTTTAAGCATTTTAGATTCTGTTTCTGCAAAGATCTGGGAAAACTGCATCTCCTGCCATTCCCACATTAAAGCTGTCAATATACAGAGAAACCCTCCATCCACCCCACCTTTTCCCTCTCCTGATTCTAGGCTCTTTGACTTATTATCACGATGCTACATTTATCTGACCTTTGTTGAATATGCCATCTGCCATGCTAGAAACTTTAAAAAGCATTTAACTCTGTCTGTATCTAATTGGAATTTTCCTCGCTGCCCTCCAAATTTAGCACAAGATCATTTGAAAATGCTGTACCTTTCATTTCAGCTGAATCACAAAAGCCAATTAGATCAATAATAATAATAATAATTTAATTTTTTTTAAAAAGAAATAAAAGTTTGAAAGCCATAATGCACCCAGGATTTCAAGAACTAAGAAAGAGTTACACTCCCTGCAGGTTTACCACGTAATTCTGTGTTATATTTTTACCCTCTGTAAATGTAAGTAGCAACCCCAGACCTTCCTAAATGTGTTTTATTCTCTCCCAGCCCACTGGGGTACACAATGGTCACAGTGAGCTGCCTTTTTTTTGGTCTCCCTGAGCAGCAATATCCTCAAAGAATTCCAGCCAGTTAATGAGGCATGCCCTTCCCTTCCTGAAACCATATTAGATATCCTTAATTAGGCCATGCTTTTCTAACTGTTCCTCCCTCCCCTAGTATCTCAAAAGAGGAGCTGAAGACTTTCAACTGCACAGATCTGCAGCTTCCTGGTGCATCCCCAGGCCCTTTATAAAAATAGAAAAAGAGATCACATTACCTCCCCCTCAACCTGAAGATATCTCTCCCCTGAAGGAACCAAACTTGTAAAAATAGTAACTACAGCTTCTCCAGTTTCCTAACCAGAGCAATAGCAGCCTAAATAGATGTGTATTTTTCTTTCCTCATCAAAGATGAGCCTTAGAAAGGTTGGAAATGTGTTTCAGATGAGCTTGAGAAAGCAAGGGAGCACATTCCCCTGCTCATCCAGAGCTCATCTTTCTATTGTTTATTCTGTTCACCTGAAACTTTACAAGATAATTTTATGGTTTCCTAAGACAGAAGTTTCTTCTGTTTTTCTTGGTTAGCGTTCTCAGTGGTAACCAGAACCGAAACATACCTCTTCAGATCATGCAAAATTTGGCCTTGTACTGGAAATATCAGAAGCTTCTGGAATGTCTCGTTTTCATTTTTCTAAAGATTGACCCAACACAGATGCTTGAAAGCCTCACAATTAGGACAAGCTGAGTTTAGAACTGAGGTTTGCAAACCATGGCCTAACTGATAAACTCTACCAAAACAAAGTGATCGTAGTTTACTCTTCCGATCCTCCCTTGGAATAAGCCCAAATCTGGCCCTTCTCTGCCTGCAGTACTGTCCAGGCCTTCTCCATCATTCTTAAAAAAAACCCTGATTTTCAAGCAAAATAATTTCCCATAAAGATCCCTCTCTTGCCTCTCCCCATCGCTACATATTTTAGTGCAGCAGCATTTTATTTTATGGTTCTCTCCTCTTGTTTTCTTGCCACAGGTATAACTTTTTTCTCTTGGTGGAACTAAAGGTAAACATTAATTCTATAGAGGCCGGCCCAAAAAGGAGATGAAAACCTGAAGTGGAACATCAAGCAACTCTGAAAGGTGTGTGCAGGACCCAAGTGGAGCCCAAGTCTTCCACAGTGGTCAGACATGGACTGAGCTCAACCTTCCCTCAAGGTGTGGAAGCTATTACATCTGACTGCAAAACTTTACAGGCTCCTCAGCAGCTGCAGAAATGAACATCTGGCACACAGAGATGGCCACACAGATCCGTGGGACTGGGGATTAGGAGGTGTGAAGGTCTGTGCTAGCAGCCCGAACAGGACACTGCAGGGAAGCTGAGTTCAACACTGAGACTGTGATACTCGGAGGAGAGGTGGAAGCAAGACAGCTGCTTCAGGGGCAGGGCAGGGTTTCTGCCAAAATCAGCTTCCTGTTTACTGATGACTGACATTATTTTAATCAAATTACACCAGTAGGACTGAAAGAGTAATTTCAGTGGCCGATACCTGCACCATAAAAATTATTGCCCCAGAGAGCTCCAGATTTTGCCAAAGGGTGACAAGATCGACCTGGAGATAATCTTGGATGTGTCTCAGCTCAGCAAATGTTTGACCTCAGGGACAGAAGCTACTTCCAGTATTCTGAAAATTATAAGAATTTATTTACTCTTCAAAAAGCCTTGCAAATAACCTTGGTCTCATGTAGCACTGGTGATTGTCCTGTTTCAAATGGCAGGTGAAACGGGAAATACCCAGAGATTTTTACAGACCTCTGAAGTTCAAGTAGATCTCTACAATCCAATAGAATAAAAAAATATAGTAATAGTTGTTTTTATAATGATGGTCCACTGACAAAGACATAATTTGTGACCTTTGAGAAATAACTAGTGTATCTGAAACCACTGAATCTATACCAGAATTAAAGGCAGACAAAAACGTGTGACTATTTCTGTGGGAGACATTCACATTTGCCCCTATTTCTTACAATCACTGCCATCAAAAATATCTTTCAATTATGTTTGCACATAAAGAATAGTGCTTCCCCCCTTGTCATTTCTTCAGATCAGTGTGAGAGAAATTTAAAAACTTTCTGCAAACAAAACATATCTCTTATCTCTGGCTCGCTTCTTTGTTTCTTTGTTTCTTCTTTTGCTGAGGACAATGCTTGGCTTATCTTCTTATCTCTGTGGCTAATAACAATTCATGCTTTCCTTTAGGAAAACACAGGGCATCATAATTTAAAAACACCGCACAGTCAAAGCATTCCAGTTTTACCTCGAGGTAAATTTGTAAAGGTCAACGTCAAACGTGGGTCCAAACCTGACCCTGGGTAAGGTGAAGAGCCTTTTATGTGCACACATGCTGCATGTCTGAGTGGTGCAGGGTGCCCATCTCTGTGAGACTGCCTGCCCTCCAGCTTGCTGTTCAACACAGTGAGCTGCAGCCCTTTGCAGAGGAATTTCCCAGAGTTTCGTGTCAGAGAAAGCCCCCTGCCAATATCTGGAGGTTTCAGGTAGGTGTGCGCAGCTGGGGCTGATCCTTGGTGCCTGCAGCTGTACCCCACATCCCTTGCTGCCATTTCGGGATGGTTGGGTGCAGATAATCTCCTCTTCACTGCTTGGGTTTGGCTGTGACTTGGGGGGAGCTCTTCCCCTCACATTTCGTGCGTTACACTTTAACTTTTGTCATTGTTCATTCTCCTTTTATTGCCATGGGAGGACGTTTCTTTCACTTCAGCATTTGCTCACATCAGAAACAGATAACGCTGTGGGAGGCAGTGGGAGGCAGGACTCGTCCTCGGAGGTCACCCCTCTTTGCAGGGAGGGGGCATTATTGTCTCACCTTCCTCCTTGAATTCAGCATCCCTGCCGCGCCAAGCAGTGCTGACTGTCAGTTCCGCCTGCCCTCCCGCTCGCCTCTCTGCCATCAGTGCTTCTGCTCCCTGCTTTTCTTCTCCTAGGGAGAGCATCAGAGGTCAAAGGGACCTTCCATACCAAATTCAGAGCAGGACATACTTTGGTGCACCACTGGTGGGCCAGCTGGCCACCCTGTGCTTGCCGCAGACATGAAGCCTCCCAGCCCTGTCCATTCACACATCAGATCCAAGTATCCCTCCTCTCCTTGGTACCTGCAGATTTATCATCACAAGACTTCAAAATATTAAGGAAAGACTCTTCCCCCTTTTGCACAGATAAAAACTGAGAATCATAGTTCAAATACCTTAGAAATGTTGAGTTTACTATATCTTACTGATCTTACTATACCGTTGTTAAATGGGAAGCCCCAAAGACACACAGACACTCTCTGAACATGCCCCAGGTCCGATTTTCCAAATTATGAACTAATTGTTAGAAGAGCACAAATTGGAGTCAGGTTTCCACACCATTTCCTTCCCATCCCACTCTTCCTCTTCACCTCAACTGTTAAAAATTTTGCAAGAGCAGGAGCAGTAAAAATTAACCAACTTAGAGGAGTCACTGTGGCACGTAGCAGGCACTCTGTGCTGGAGCCCTGAAAATCCCATAAGCTGTTCATTAAGTGGGAGTGAAGCTATTCCAATGATAAGCATTTATGAAAAACCCACCCTCAGAATCAAGTTGGAAAAAGCATTATGCTTCCCTTCCTGCTCTGCTCTGGAAATACAAATGTCTCCTTTGATATGTCACAGGCGTTTCCTTGGAAAAATTTAAGTGGGAGTGAGGAATTCCCAGAAATATTTCACTTCAGACCAAAAATGTATCAGAATAAATAGCTTTCTAAAGGCAATTTACATCATGAAACACACTTGAATTTCTAGATCACAGAGCTGTATGAGTATTGGATCAAATCTGGCTCTATTCCCTGAGTTTAATCTTAAAAAGAGTTTGTTTAAAAACAAAAAAAAAGAGAGACATTCCTTGCATGCAGTATTAATAATATTATAATTTAAAGCTGATGCAGAATATTAAAAGCAAGATGCATCCTTCTAAGAAATTACCCAACATAAGTAATTCTATGGGAATTCAATTACCAAGCATTGGAATTGAGGTTGGGGCTGAGGTGAAGGTTGCTCTTTCTCATTTTTGTTAAGCCTTTTATGTTGTGAAGACATCAGTTTGAGATGTCTAAACATGTAAAGGCATCACAGGAGTTTAGACTGTCACATCCAGCCACAGTACAGCACCACTGTATGGTCCTGAGGATGTCAGATCCTTGTGCCACAGTCTGACTGCAGACAGGAGTCTACGCAATTTATGTCACACCAGGGCCCACTGTGTCACTGCTGTTGCACAATTGACCCTTATACCTGTAGGAGATAACCTTCTGGGGAAGAAGCCACACAACATAAAACAAGCTACACCAAAGCAGCCAGCTTGCCCCACAAGAAGCAAAGCTTGTGCCTGAAAAGACGGTGGCTAAAGCTTAAAGTGTGGCTGAGGATTACTCCTCTTCACAGCACAGCCCTTTCTCTCTTGCTCAGTTCCCTCTTGGGTCACATTTAGTTCTGCAGCCTGAGCCCTCACTGGTTTTTAGATTGTGGTTGTTGAGACTCTGAAAACAACAGGAGCCACTGGAGCAAGTGGCAACTCCCTCCCCTATGATTTTACGGCATCATGCTTTGTAGAAATTCCCTAGCTGAAGAGATACTCTAAAGTAATTTTTTCTGTAGTTGGAATCACAAAGGTAAAAAATTCAAATGCTAAAATCAGACCCTCTAGCTTTACATTTTCTTATAAAATTATTTGACTAGTGTAAGAAATGGGCCAAATATCTCTTTCTGTGGAGAAGGTTGAAATTCCTGGGAATCCACGTGAAGAAATAACACAAGTAGATAATTCTTTAGATTAGTAAAAAAAAAAAAAAGAGCTTCTGAAACTTTCCTGTTTTCCTTTTAATTGAAGAGCTTCCCATATAGATGATATCCAGCTACATGATAGCAAATCTTATGATGTTATTTTAATTATAAAAGCAAAACAACAACAGTTACCCTCTGTCTCCCTTGGTATGAAATCCAAAGAGCAAAAGAAACAAGCCGTTGAAGTAAGCCTTTTTCCTGTTTTCTGTTTGAAACATCCTCCAGTTACACACAGTGACCAAAGGAATTGCTTCTCATTTACACTTTTTCTCTCTGTAAACCATAAACTGCCCTTTAATTGATTCAAAAGGTGGGTAGGGATTAGCAGAATCAAAGTCACATAGGAGGGGGAGATATTTTTAAAGACTTCCAGTCTGTAATACAGAGAAGGGGGCAATGCAAACACAATTAAACTCTTGATGCAAAGGAAGCAAATGCTCATATTGTGACTTGCAAGAGAATGAGTCAAGAAAGGAAGACAATCAAGCTATGTCATGTTTTAGCTCACAGTCACTGTAAAGTCTGGGGTTATAAACTCCTTCCTTTCAGACAGGCAAACAGTGAGAGCTCTGTTCTGTTTTCAAGGGATGGATGCTATCACTTAGACAAGATCCTAACTCCCAGTGGGTGATAAAAGCTTATCACCCCTGTGAACAGCACAGCCCAGTAACTGGTGGGCGCCTCTATCTTGCAGCTCCAGCTGCTGACTTCCTCTGCCTTGAAGTAAGGGAAACATAAATAAAACAATCACCATATGGATATTGCATTATATAAATGGCACTGGTTGTAAGAAATGCAGTTTCAGATGGTATTGGCAAAGAACTGAATTCATCACCAGCATTTCGAGGTTGGTTGAGCCCAGAGAAATGTTTCTTGGGCACGTTCCTCCAGCAGCAAAGGACAACTGAGCATTATCTTCAGGACACAGTCTTCCTGGCTGGCTGACACAGGGACCATGTTGGAAATGAATAGTTGGTGGGTGAGGACAGATGGCTCAAACAAACTGACTGAAATGAGCAAGACTTTGTACCAGCAGAAGAATGTGCTGCCCCTTTTTTCTAGCTGCATTACACGTAACATCACCTTCCAGCTTGCTCGTGCAGCAAAGGGTGGTTTGGGACAAAGAGCTCGAGGAAACATCATCCTGGACCTGATTCTCTTGCCTAGTTAAAATCAGCAAAGATAGAACTGAAGGATGAAACACAGTGATGCAGTGTGACTCTTGGATTGCAGTGGGAGGGACTTTTATGTTTTGCTTTAGCATGAGAAAAGGCCTTTCTAAGCCTTCCTAAGCCTTCCTCCATCTCAGCATGGCTGTGCCGTGCTGGGGCTGATTTGCTGCTCCTGTCCGTTTCCATCCAAAGTGTGTTATTCAGTTAAACCAATGCAAATCAGGAGCAGCCCCAGATGAAGCTAATGAGGTATCCTCTGTCTAGCAGAGGTGTATCTGCCAGCAAATTTCAGCCCTCTGTGGTCAGTGTTTATTACTGTAAGCCGGGAGTTGCTCAGCTCTGGATGAAGAGCCATCACCAGGCTGATTTATAAGTTAGTCACCAAAGTACACCATGAGCAAATCCCCTGAAGGACAGCCAAGGACATAAGTTAAGACCTCAGACAATTTTTAATGGTTTCAGCACTGGCCTTGAATCATTGCTGACCACCTAGAAGCAGTTCAGGGTTTAGGAATCTAACTGATTCTGACTGAAGCTGCACATCGGTGCCAAATTCCCAGACTGAGAGCAGCAGCCCTGTGCTCTCCTTTCCTTACATTTCTTCGAAAGATCTGTGGCACACACGTGTTTACTTTTATGCACACACCCAGTCCCAGGCTGGATTCATGCTCTGCAGAGTCAGGGCTGTCCCCAACCCAGGGGTCTGGTCCATGGAACATGTTCAGAGGGTACTCAGCACATCCTCAGAGGTAAAAGGCTGGTCAATTTTAAATTCTTTTCCATGACCTAAAACCAAGGAATTGCAGAGCCCTATGCCTGTTTTCGGACCCAGCTCTTCGTCTCTGTGCCAGGCTCTCAGCACAGGTGTGATTTTCAGCCTTAAACAGCTTGAGAGACTTCATTTAAATAAGCTGTCAGTCTGAGTTCTCTTTAATCTCTGAGATAGGGGATTTTTTTTTTTGTATGTTCTGTGGTTGTAAGAATGAAAAATGAGTGGTCAGACCGGTAGTTTGCAGTTATATTGGCTGTTTCCTTTTCCAAAGATAATGACTTTTATTTTTACTCAATGAGTTGGTTTTCTTAATGACTTGCAGCAAGGTGTTTTTTCTGGTTTTTTTGTTGGTTTTAGTTTTAAACTTTTGATGTTAATAATAACTCTGGAGTAGTCTTAAAGCAGAGCACACAGTTTTACAGAAGTGTGAATGCTCTGCTGTGAACCCCATGCAAACAGACCACAACCCCTAGGAGAGACACACAAGCCTTAAAACCAACAGAGCAAAATGAGTAAACCTGCTTACACAAACGTCCACATAGTCTAAGAGACAGCAATTGTTCATTATCCTTTTATTATACTTAAGCAGACAAACCTTCAACAAAGCAATAGGCTCGTAAAAGTTCCCACCAGTTCAGAGTCTCTGAGAAAGCCCTCCCTGTCATTCAGTGCAGGGAAACTATCTCCTGAAAATGTTAGGAAGTACACAGATATAGCAGCAACCATTCAGGGATTTTAGAAATAAATAGATTTCTGGGGTCCTTCTCACTATTTACAAGCCAGTGTTACTGAAAATACTTTTTCATTTACATAATTTTTCCCATTATGAGCCACTTAAGAACATTCATTTTTCTCTCTCCTCCAGCAAAGTCAGATACTGACAAACTTGAGATCAGCGGGAAACGCAGGGCCTCAGCTATGAGTACAATCCTAATGCCTTTTGTTCTTTGCAGTGGATATGTTATCCTGAAGATTGGGGATACAAGAAAAAAAAAAATCCTGTAATCCTCAGGATACTCCTAACACCGGTAACACAGTGATTCCTTTCACAAATACACAGAAGATATGGAGCCTTCAGCCATCCAGGTACTTATAGGCTGCCTCAACACAGGGCATAGAGACAAGCCTCTGCAATCAGTTTATTGAATTGTACCTGTCCAAGGGTGCTTGGGAAGCAACTTCTCTAAATGAAAATATGAACCCAGAAAAACATTTCACACCTGAAAGTAGCTTCTGATTGTTGGGACTGATTGTTCCAGTTTTCGCAGTTCATATTTTCAACATCCCCTTTTTGTCAATAGAAGACAGAAACAACTTTTGAAGATGAGATTTAATTTTTCTGCTCAACAAAGTTTGGCTGTGCCTCCATGCCTGCACCTGACTAATCTTATGGGGTCACCTAAGTATAAAAACAGATCACTTTTCTCAGTGTTATCACATCCTCCTCTGTCCCATGGATCACCTCTAGCTTCAACTCAATCAGACCAAGATTTTCTTTGCCTCCAGTCTTTACACAGGTCATTATCTTGGAACATCACCCTGCCCTTTGGATTGAAATTTGCAAGATGCATACAGTTTGCATAATTTTCTGCAGTACCCATAGGCCCTTTGAAGTGATGCCTATCCCGGGATTTAACAACTTAGCATTTGTGGATACACCCACAAGAAGAGCTGCCTTCTTCCTACACAGGCTACCTTTTTCTCTTGCCAATGCTTGCGCTTTCTCTTCCATAAGTAAGAACATGGTTCCCGGATTACTCACAAGGTACGTCTCAGCTGCACTCATTACTCGTCACAGACACAGAGCACAGAATTAATTTCAGGATTCAGACTTGCCTGAGTAGAATAAATACCCTTGTTACGATATCTACATCACTTGAGTGTGTGAACCAGCCTTACTCAAGCTAACTCAGAGGTGCCAACAGGGTAGAACGGAGAAACAGGGAGTTTTCTAAAACACGCATTCTAAATTCTGACTTACTAGAAAGATCCACAGGGTTTGGATGCTCTTGGGTTAGACACAATAAGCCCAACATATTTTTAGTCCTGATCTTTGCAGCAAATGGAAGAACACCATGGTTACAACAGAGAATGGAGTTCACCACCATGGCTGCTGGAAAGACCCACAATTCCCTACACTGATGTTTAGCACTGTTTCAATTTTTGAACCCTAAAGCAGTTGCAGTGCTTCCATGTGCATTTCAACATCAGGAAGAACTTCTAGAAAACTTCTTAAGTTGTCTGTCCTCAGGTTATTGGCACAGGCTGTTGAGCATAAAAACCCCTGCACTGACTATTTCATTCACTGGCAGAAGGAAGAATTAAAACAACCACTGAATCTCTTCACATATATAAGTCTCAAAGATGACTGAATATTTTTAATTCTTTGTATATTTAGGCCAGTGTATGAAACCTTGAGTGGCAAGCAGCAGACAATTAGGGAACAATTATTCATTCTTTCCCCTAAAACAAGAACAAGAAAGCAAGCAATGAGTTATCAGTAGAGGATTTAATCTGAAAGGAAGTACCTTTTATGTGATGCATACCTAAACAAATGGAACCCATTGCTACAGGATATTGTAGGTGCTAGAAGTTTAGATGAATTAAAAAATCCATTAAACAAGTGTATTGAATAAAAATCCATTAGCAACTATGAAAAATAAATATACACCTCCTTTACCACATGTTGCTGCAAGGAGATGCTGGGGAAGTGAAACTGGAAGCTTGATTAATTTTTATAACTCGTCTTTAAACACTTACAGCAAATCAGTGTTGGAGACGGACTTGGAATACCTGGATCTTGACTGTGGACCTGCTCTTGCATTTCTGTATTTAAAAGGCATTAGATTTCTTCAGCTGCTGTCAATACCCATTTCTTCTTGGGGGAATTCTGCTACTAGCTGTCTTTAAAACAAGGAATGACCCATTTACTAGGCAATAATTTCCATTTGTCTCTTCTGTGATGTAACCTCAGTTGCTAGCAGTCCCCTCTTTGCAAGAAGTGGCTGCCATTTTCATTTAGATATTAATAGAACTTTTACAGAGCTGTTGGGCACACTTGCCCTCTACCATTTCTTGGTTTTATATTTTCAGCTACCATAAACTGAAAGTTTGAATGAAAATGTGTGGTCATGCCTTGTGTGTCATGCCAGTGTCTATGGAATAGCTAATTACACACAGTATTTCTGAAGTCACTGGACTTCGTACTTCCATTGAATCGTAGAATGGTTTGGGTTGGAAGGGACATCTAAAGGTCATCTAGTCCAAGCCCACTGCAATGAGCAGGTACATCTTCAACTCAATCAGGTTGTTTAGAGCCCCATCCAACCTGGCTTGGAATGTTTTCCAGGGATGCGGGTGCTACCACCTCTCTCTGGGGAATCAGTTCCAGTTTTTATATACCTTTGCCTATGTCCTTGTGCTGTTAAAATGCTATTTTCCACTACTTGCAGAATACGGGGGTGTTCACTCTTGCAGTTTCTCCTGATTGGTCTCGTGTGAACACCTCATGAAACCACTCTGTAAAAGACCGACAGACAATTCCTTCCAGGCAGCTTTGTGTGTTTTAGCATTTCTTGTTGCTTTGGACCATTGCCCCAAAGTAAAAGCTGTTCATGACATGAAGCCTCTACATTTGAAATCTCTCCTCAAAGGAGGGAGTCTCTTCCCTTTATCTTCCGAATCTGTTTCAGCAGTACCTGGAAGAGATCGAAAGATGCATTGGCAAACAGAAATATGTGATAATTGTGGCCACAAACTCCCAGTTCCCAGACCCTGGTAAAAATAAAGTTCACATTCTTTTAATATGTCCTCAGAAACACTGGTATTTATTTAGGGAGCCCTCCTGGAAAAATCAGTTAAAGATTAGACCGAGTGGGGATTAACTACATAGATACAGAAGACAGCTGCTAATTGGCTGTCAGTGAAAATAATTGTGCTCTTAAAGCAGGAAATATTAAGCACAAAAGTTCCACACAGCGTTTTAGACTGAAGGCCTCAGCCTGCAGCCACATCCCTTTTCCAGGCAGTGTAATCTTCCTGAGGGATATTCTCTGGAGAGCTGGGTACAAGTCAGCAGTGCCCAAAGTCACTGGGCAGCCCATTAATGCTGATTTAACTCTGGTGCTGGCTGTTCTGCACAGGTGCAAATTTTGCCCTTGGAAAATATAAGCAACGTAAGTGACACAGAAGCAGTGACTTCTGTGACCTCTCTTAGATGATTTGCATCTGAAAAGAGACGGTTTTGGAAATAGAACAGTTTTGTCTCAATGTCTCCAAAATAAAATTATTTGACTCTTTGATTCAAATTGACTTTTAATTCTGAAACTTCCCTCAATGTTCAGCTATTAAAGACTTGGGCTTTCTTTTTTAAAGGTTAAACTCCAGAAGGATTTTTTTCTTTTGATTTTGACCCAGCTCTGACTTAAGAGCACATTGCCAGAAGGGAATCAATCAAACTGAGTTATTAACAGTTGTGTCAAAGTGAAACAAGGGGGAGCTTATCACAAAAGGTGTTGCCCACAAAATTTCCAGGGCTTTGCTCAAAACATGGGGGCCTTTTTTACTATTTTGGAGCTATTCTTTAAATGTGTGGACAGCAATACTGACATATAAAGAATTAGCAGCTGAGGCTACAAAGAGATCTGTGTGCCTGCAGAATTCTGTCCCAGGGACCTCACTGAAGTACTGGGCTTTTGGTATCCATGGAAATGTGGATTTTCAGGAATTGTAAGTAACCCTCTGGGCAAATTTATCTTATAACACTTGGGAAAAATAAAAGGCATCCAGCATGAGATCATCAGTTCCTACTGGGGGAACAATTGACAAAATGTGGTTTAAAGAGGCAGAATTCACTTGAAATCCCTCTACATCTGGAGCTTACTTCTCATGTTACAGGAGTCCCAAATGTTCAAAATAGCGTACCATTAGTGACTGAAGGAGTAGCAAAACATCTGTATAATGCATGAAATGTCTGGAAGTGTCTGACTCTCTGGGAATCAGCTGAAGCTTTCAATTGATGCTTTAATGGTGGTAATTGAAGTTTGCAGCACTGGCACATCCTAGCTCGGTAATTAGATGGATTACAATCTTTCTTGTTTGGCAGCATTCTTTAAACAAGCTTCAGCTTTTCATATAGTCAACACTCTAGCAGAGATAAATGTCACATCAGTTCAGAGTGAAAAGTAATTTAAGGAAAGACTCAAATTTATCTTCACTGAGTACCAAACAGGAGATATTTCAAAGACAGGACAATGGCCCTTTCTATCTTAAAAGAATGGCCCATTTCTCCCATATAAAGGCTAGCTTGTGAAGGGGAATCTATGGGTGTGCCTTCCCCGAAATCACTGAAGCTAAACCTGCTTATAATATTTCAGTACTCAGTGTATGTATTAATGAATGGATGAAATTCTGGCAAATAGCATTCTGTAAGGGAAAGAAAAAAGGGAGAATTCCAAGGGAGAAAAATATATTGCCTATCACTTAGCAAGATAGAATTTGTCATGGTGATTGGTAACCAAATGGCCAATGGAAAAAAAAAAAATTAAAAATGAAGGCATGAGAAAAAGCTCTATGCTGGGATTATTTGAAGTGAAATCATATAAAAGCAGTTGAGATCTAGAAACAGCCTCCATCTATAGTGGAATGGGAGACATGCTTTTCAGTCACTTACAACCAAACATTGCTTCTGTAAATCATTTTCACTGTTAGCTTTGAAATGGCAGCATCTAGCTGGTGCTTGTTTTAAAACCCCTGACAAATGTGCTACATTTACCTATCTTATTTTACTGGCAGCCTTTGCAATTTCAGAAGCAGTGTTTTGAAACAGGCTCTGTTTCCTGGGGTTCATGTCTAGATTTTCTCCTACCTGGACGTTTTAGTTGAGTGAAATGAAAATTTCTAAATATCAGTGAACTGGCTCACCTAAAGAACTGAGCAGCCTGAGGATTTCACTGGGCAAATCCTCATCTCTGTGTTCTGGGAAATGGATTGAATGGTTGTGTCACCCCTGTGATGGGAGAAGACCTCCAAAGCAGAGCAGACAGGTACAGTTGATCATGTGGTCACACTGTTGCCTCAGTTTCCTCCACAGCATCACACATCCCTTCACCTCCTTCATTCCTCCTTTAGCACTATCCTACCATAAACAGAGTCAAAATATTTCACGTCTGGGGCAAATCATGCTGGCATCATTCCAAAAGACCAAAAAGCGATTGAGAAAGGAACTCTGCATCCTCTCCCAGTTTTTATTCATGGCCTTCTAGTCATGTGCACTACA
Source organism: Edolisoma coerulescens (assembly GCA_013397115.1). Taxonomy (NCBI): domain Eukaryota; kingdom Metazoa; phylum Chordata; class Aves; order Passeriformes; family Campephagidae; genus Edolisoma; species Edolisoma coerulescens. The sequence goes on from VWZW01004324.1 coordinate 1,697,062, forward strand.
TTTGGAGGAAATTCAGTACCCGCCACCATCATTATTCCCTTGTTACAGATTTTGCATCATGCTTGGTTCCCCCATGGCTGGACAGAGTTTCACAGTAAAACTTCTCCCCACTTGCTTTAGTACCTTGAAACAAAAGGAGCCTGTGACCTGCCTGTGTAAGCTCGTGTGTCCCATTTTGGTAAAATTTATGGAGTATATAGCTATGGAAAGCTGAATCACCGAGGCATTGACCTAGCACCCACTGCCGTCAGTGAAGGACCCTGCTGCAGTAACAGCCAGGATCCCATTCAGTCTTCAGCAAAGGTTCCCAAGAAAAAAAATCACACAGGACATGCTTCATTTTCTCTGTAATTTTCAAGGTGCACAGGTACTTAAGTGGTCAGAATAAATAAGCAGAATGACATAGACAGATGACTGATAGAGACTTTTTCTGACTGCAGCAAATCAATCAGCCCAGGTTGCATTTCCAACTTGGCCATGAGCAGCTCTCTGACCTCATGAAAGTCCCTTGAAGGCCATTTCTAGTCTGAAAGCCATCTACCTGAAGGTGACAACACCTTACTCAGCAGATCTACTTTATTGAATAGTCACAGTGCCTTAATTTCATTTTTAAAAAATGTAAAAATTAAAGCACTCTTGTTTTTTCTTTTTCAAAGATCTGAGCTCAGCTGTAGGCTGCCTTCTGCTTACTCAACAGAAAAAAAAAATAGTCATGTCCCTGCAACCTCAACATTACAGGCAGTTCAAGCAAGGTCCCTGTGGATTTGCTGGTTTGCACAATGTCCGGTGCAAAATCTGCTTGTATTTCCAAGAACAAATGAGTGTAAACTGATTTTGATGAAAGACTGCAGAACCTCTAAACATCAGGGCAATAGTTTACCAGAAAAAGCTTCATGTGAGAACATTTGGGCATAAAATATATTAACTACTTTTAAGTCTGAGTTTAATCAGTTCATAAAAGGGATTATATAATGTGATTGCCTACACACAAGAGACCCCTTTCAGGCCTGCACTCTTTAACTGCACAATATATCTTAAGGCTAAGAGATCAATCGATGGTAAGGACCCTTCAGAGATTTGACCATGTACGAGAGGTATAGTTTAAATGAAAGTGCTTCCCTTCCCGTCCTACAACACATTCAGTAGTGTAGCACCTAGGAGGATTATGAGAAATTGGTAGTGTAATGATAAGGCAGGGGTGTCCTGGGTGAAAGAAAACCCTGGGTAATGCTGCTGGCAGGACTTATTCAAGTGCCAAAATCCTTACATATTTTGGAGGCCTCCAACATGGTGCAAAAGAAAACTTCAGTGGAGGTACCACATGAAGCACTGAACCATAACAAGCTGTTTTTGAGAAGCAAGCTCTGGGGATGATGGACAAAGCCTCTCACAATGGCCTTGCAGGATCACCCCTACATTCAGCAAGGGGCACATAAAACCTCTGATTGTCACAGGATGGTTTCCATATACCTCTGCCAGTGGTATGAGGAGGGACCTAAAGATCTAATTTAAAGCTATGGGGCTTATCAAGTGGTGCTCAGTGCCATGCAAATTGCAAGTGTAGCTACACTATTTTGAGACCAGCATGGCTCTGAGAGCAGCACAGGCACATGCACTTGGCACTGTGCCTGCACTAGTAAGTGATGGCTTGGGTGGTGCAGGTCTGGATCTCTCGACACCTACTGCATGGCTCATAGACAAAATCCACCCATGGATAATGGTGAATTGGCTGCACAGCTAAATAACTTCCTCTCCCATACGCACTGCATGAAACCAATGGCCACACACACATACAGAAACTGAAATCTCCATGGGAAGCCGAGATAGAATTGCAGTGGCTGCAGGAATTACTGCTGTCCAATGTAGAGGAATTGCCAACAGCTGTCATTCACACATCCATAGTCATCTGTTGCTAAGCTTAATGAAGCCCTCATCAACAGCTCAACCATATCATTCACAAGCACGTTCTTCCTCCTTCTCCAGGATGGATCTTTGAGCAACGTAATTTGAAAAAGACCGTTTCAAAATTCCTTCACAAAACCTAGCATCTCATCACCCAGGAACGTGGCATTCTTCAAGGTGACAATGAATACCTGCAGCATACACAAGGTACCCGACATAAACAGTTGGAACAACTGCATCAAGTGTGGAGCACAAACTGGATGTTGAATTGTTACCATTGCCATCTGATTTGGGGGATTTGGCACAGGTGAGATATAGAGGTTGATAATCCTGTTTTGCTGAACTTTTCTGAGGAAGTACATTATAAAGCACGTTCTCCAAAACACTCAGCTTCCAATGACTCACTCAGGTGGTATAAAAACTGTATAGACTGTGTATACCTTGGAGGTCAGACCTGCAGCCTTTGGGAGGCCTGCAAATGGCATGGAATTGATACGGCATGATTGCAGAAGAACAGATGATGCTCACTGTGGAACCACTGCCAGTTGGCTCTACTTATCTGCTGAAGGGTGGCTGGAGGTCAGACTGCTGGCACCCCAGTGCAGCTTTATACTTTCTTTATATTAACAGAAATGTGCTCTAGAAGTTCCTTTTTTCTTCAGACCTTTCTTCATACCATCTCATAAGTAATTTGCAAGTTGCTTATACATGCATATAGGAGTTGGACTTCCATGATCCTTGTGGGTCCCTTCCAACCCAGGATATTTTAAGATCCTTAATATGTATAATTTTGGATGGGACTGTAGCATTTCTTTGTGAATAAGATAATATCTGTAGATCTCATTCATGCACAGGTATGAGTGTGATCAAGGCAGGACAGGAAACAGAATGATAGTTTTAGCTTTAGCTCAAAGAAATTCAAGAAAAGAAAAAAAAACTATTGTGAGTATTTTCAACCAGACACAGTTTTATTCATTGCTATCTGTGGGATCCAAGTAGAGAAGGACATCCACACAGCAAGAAACTAATCATGGTGGTCAGAATTTATTTTACCTGAGATTAGCCATCTAAGAGGCAAACATCTCAGCTAAGGCAGTTTTCTAGGCTCTGTACTCAATGGAGAGAGAAGGCAACACACCTGGGCAGGATCAGTGACCCTCTGGAGACCACTCCTTCCACTGACTACAGAGGGACATCAAATTAATTACTACTTTATTTAAAATGCTTGACTTTTATGCAGTTGAGGTTACAAGAGGCTAAAATCCTTCCAAGTATTCAGCACTTGCAACATTCAGGGGTCATGTGTAACATGCCATTTTGCCAGGGTTCCCCTCCCATTTCTGATAATGGGTTTTTTGCCAAGATTAGAATATATCAGATCATAAAGGAGTAAAGAGGATCACCTTTGTGGTTCTCTGAATAATGCAGAGAGGCTGGGTGTCCTTTCCCTTCCTCTGTAAGAAACTTGGGTTATTATTGGATTCAAGAGGGGGAATCAGTCCTGAATTTCAATAGGATATTCATAAATACCTGGTACTGCAACAGCTGAGAAACGTCTATTGTTGGGTATAAGCGCTGCTTAACAGAGGAAGGATGAGAACCATAAAGCAAGCAGACACTCGTGGATTTTTGTATCCTCAGAAGTGTGTTTGAAAAGCAGTGACTATTGTCCAAAGATTAGGACAAGCAGAATAAAAAAGCAGCAAGGTCATCCAGTCCATCACAGAAGACACACTTTCCACAGTGTGTTTCTGAGTGTTTTGTCCAATCTCCTTTTAAAAGTCTCATGCAGTGGGGGCTACACCAGCTCTTTGGGGAGTTTTTACTAGTCCAATAATAGATTTTGACATTTGTCCTGTAGTTGCCCTGTTATTCTTTGAATGGTATTACTACATTGCCACATTTAGCTCTTGGAGATTTCCAGTAAGTTTTCCTGCAAATTTGTGATTTTCATATGCTTATACACGAGCTTCACTTCATCATCTTATAGATAATACTTCAAAACTTTGCTGCTTAGAGACAGCAAAAGGCAAAAAGTCTAGATGTAAGGCTCAAGATGTGAAATCAAGCTCATGTGAATGCACCAAATACATGGATTTCTGTCCAGATCAATATCAAAGACTTCTTCCCATCCATGTAGCTACACATAAATGTGAGCTGGAGGAGTAAAAGGCAGTTTCTCAGGTGCCTCCAGCTATGGAAATCTCATATGATTTATCTGACCATTCTAGTTCCCAGCACTCATGATGTTTTTATTAAGTTGGCCTCACACTTTGTTGATGGACTTTCTGTTTGCCAGCACTGTTTTGATGTAACAAGTCTCCAGCACTGAATATTTTGTCACAGGTAGGGCTATGGAAAAACAAAGCTTCTGTTTCTGTGAGCATCACTGATGCTTCTGTAGCACCTAGAGGCTTTGATGCCATTGTACAACATGTTGCAAATGAAAAACATGTTCTCTGTCTCATAATTAAAGGGTTCATTTTTGCAAGGGAGCCTAAAACAGCGTAACACACTCATTTTCATTAACCCATTGATGACTTCCTCAACGTGGCTGCATTTCCTCATCAGACATCAATTATCTCATTATTTTGTGTGTTTGATTCATTTTTCAGTACTAATTTATAGGAAATGGTGTCAATACATTTGCTATTTCCCAATAAACCAAATATTCAAAGAAAGTAAAGGGGTTTGTTAAAATTACAATTACAGTTAAAAGCAGAGATGATATTCTAGATAGACAAAAGAAAAAAAAAGCTGTTTTTCACTAATAAAATCAAATTAGCTCTAAGTGGAAATAAGCAAAAGCAAGCTTGAGGAAGATAGACTAAGAGGGCTACTAAATATCAGAGCACAATGAAAAAGATACAGAAATGCAAGCGGAGAAATAAAAATATAACATTTTTAATTGGAGACGTGTGCTAGATCAATGTCTTTAGTATAATTCCTACCACCATGAAAGCTCTAACTTATGAAAAAGTTGCCACTGGTAGGGAAAATAATCATAGGTGGAAGTATACGGTAGATTTAGAAATTCACACACACACATATTCTTCCTCTGTCCCTCCACCCCAGTTGTGTCTGTCATTTTTCTCATAGAGCTTAGTTTATTTTGCTTTCTTGATCAGTATCTGGTCATGGTCTTGGCTGGGGCAAATTTCATGTTTTGGCTTCATAGCCCCTGCGTTTAGAGGAGATGTGTCCCACTGAGTAGCTCACTAGGATGAAGTCGTCCAGTGCTTAACTTAAATCCATCGACTCTTCTTATGAGTAGATTTTTTATCCTCCAATGCACCACAACTTGCTTTTCCATTTCCACAGCATGACCCTTTTTTTGCTCTTTCTTATTCTCGTAACTCTGAACAGGCTTTCACGCAGTCAAAGCATCAGTGTCTTCCTTTTATACTGCTTTTATTGACAATTGAGCCCAGTGCACTCTTCCGTGATATGGGGGGAGATAAGGCTCTTGATGCCAATCAGTCACTCAACACAGGAGATACTACATTCCTCTAACAAATATTTGACTAACCCTTCTCCCAGCCATATATATCTGAGTGAAATTCTATGAAAATCTGTGACCTACCAGGCTCATGTGACTCTTCACAGAGAGGACTTACTGGAGGTTTTAAGGTGGGAGGAGTGGGGCGAAGAAAAGAAAATCAAATTAATGACCTAAAATTTCAGCTGGTATGAATTAACAAAGCTTCACTGAAATTAAGAGCAATGTCATTGTACTTTGGTTAAGAATTAGATTACAGAAGTTTATATTCCCAGAACCTCTCCTGGTATAAATCTTAGAATTGAAAATTGTTTCAGTCAGGCAATGATTTGGCACCAAGGTCAGTCACTTGATGGGTTCAGTATAGAAAAAGTCATATATAAAAGGCCAGATGAAGTCAATGCACACTGGTGTTTCCAGTGGTTTCAGTGTAACTCTTTCATCTTTGGAGAAGACCTGAGTTTTGAAAGATCATCTCTTTACTAACTTCATATGAATGTCTTACTCTCAGCTTGACTGGCAATCTTTTGTAAAAGGATCACTCTTGGAGGGTGAAAGCAAAGGAAAAATTTCTTCAGAAGACAGAAGAGGTAGGCAGGAAGTCAGCTGCTGGGAAAGTCTGAGAAAATAACTTGAATGGATGTTGTTTCAATTGGACCATGGAGCAGCCCAGAGTGATCAGTGCACAGAGTGACACACCAGCTAGGGCTACTGCAATTCTGTATAAATCCAGTTAAAACTCTGACAGGGATGAAGATCTCTTTCACATTCCCAGAATGTTGGGATGGGAAGCAAGACTTGCGACTTAGGCAATTAAGTTCCCAAGTCTGAAACATGCACGCAGAGCTTGCTACCAAGGACTTGTCAAAAGGTATCAAACACATGCGGATGTGCTTCAGGATCCAGCTGCCCTCATCATGCTTTGGCTGTGACAAGTTCCAGTGTCTGGGATGTGGTGACAATGCAAATTTAAAATGTGAGGCACGATTCAAAATTGGAGAGAAGGAACTGACTAATGGGGAGATGACAATGGCCTGTGCACAATGCGGAACTTTTGGGGTAGAGAGAATATTTTTGGAGTTCCTCAAGGATTGGTCTCAAGACTGATGTGATAATAATTTCATTAATAGCATTACTAAAAAAGAAAAAAACAAAGCCTGGTGTAAATGGAATTTGCTAATAGGAAGTTTAAAATATCCAGCATTATCAATAAAGTAACAAAAGTATGAGGAAATCATACAGAAAGCACCAGATAATATCAGTAATGGCACAAGAGAAAGAGAATGACTTTCAAGAGGCAGAACAAATTTGGCACTTCCCTTACAAGTCAATGCAAAAAGGATATGTGGATCAATGGTATGGGTATATTAATGCAAATCTGCAACAATATGGATCCTGCTAAGTTTCTTGCTCACTGGTCTGAAGGAAGAGACAAACCAGATAAGGCAGCCTCAGCACAAGCACCTCAGTTAAGGGCTGACCTGACTTGCAATGTCACCAATATCGAAAATAATTGGGGGCAGCAATGCTGTATGTGCAGCCAAACATTTCTGAACTTTCTCCATTTTATATGGAGATGTGCTTTGTGACATGAAGCATAAATCGCCTTGTAGAGATTGCAATGCAACTCAGCAAGGACTGGGGCTCATCTTTGTGCTGATGACTTTTTGGCCTTAGTGTCTTCGTGTAATATTTCCTTCCTTTTTTACTATCTCCTCAGTGAGAAGGAAGCAATAGGCACAGGGCAGGGTCTGTCTGCTGGGCACTTAGGAGGAACCTGAGGGACATTGCAACCAGTGGCCTGCACTGAGGAGTCAGTGTGGGACAGGCTGGTGGGTATGGGAGAAGGAACAAGTCAGACAGACCAGCATCCCTGACCTAGGCTGTCTGGTGGCCCCAGCAGGGTGTTAGAGCACAGCTAGAGAGGAGAAAACGATGCTCCAGAGTCCGGCGGATGCGAATCAGACTTTCTGCCCATGAGGGTAGGTCCCAAAGCCATTGCTAGTGCTGCCAAAAGGCTGAATGCAGAAACACCACCCAGGTGTCCATCACTAATCCCTCCTGTCTAAGCTGCAGCACTCACTGGCAGTCTCACAGGGGTCAAAAATCAAAAATCTGCCAAGAAGACAGCAAATCCCAAGGCACCCACTTGACTGATTTATCCTGCAAGCCTGGCACACACATGCTGCAGGGCTGGGCATCTCGGAAGTTCTTGCTAATACCACCCAACATATTCATTTGGGATGCAGGAGGCACACACACAGATGAATGCACTGTCTGGGAGAAACTCAGCTCTGACAGGTGTACAGGAGCCTCTACCCTGGGACAGAAACACAAAGCCACACCTGCAGTCTCCCATCAGGCAGAATAAATTGTAGTTTTGGATCATAGCCCTTGGGCATTAGTGCAAGCCAGCAGATCCAACCCTGAAGTGTTTCCCCTTAATGTATAAAACACAGAGAGGTTAGGTTTTGTTCTACAAACTGTTTTCTAGCATTAGCAGTGGTTCTGTTTTTAAGCAAATAATTTAAATGTGATTTTTTTAATGTGGGCGGGTGATTCACACCAGGCTTTTCATATGTGCCAATATGTCTAATGTAAGAAATTGTAGGCACCAAGATCTACCGGCTGACTATTGTAGAAGCAAATGAAGAGAAAAAAAAAAACCACTATTATTTCAGCTCCAAGGAAATTAAGTGAAGGTCCATAGATTTCCCACTCTCCACTGCTTCTTGCAAACAAGACAAATATGCCCGAGCAGTTAACAACTCACTACTCCAGTAAGTGATATTGCCCCTTATAAGCCTAAAGCTTCCACTGAAAAAGAACATCTAAAACTACTGCTGGATATAAGTGCTAAGACTTATTTGGCTTAGAATTTTCAGTCAATCCATTAAACCAACAGAGACACAGTTGCAAATTCCTATTTAACCACACAACCCAAATCTTAAGTTATTCAAACACAAAAGTTTGGTTCAGGCCCATTCCCAGTGAAGATGTTATCAAAACTAAAGATGACCTACACTGCTGGTAAATCTATTACTCAGAGAGTCTACTTGTCTGGTTTCTTGTCAGCCTACAAAGGTTTTTTGTTGTTCTCTTTTTTTTTGACAGCATAGTAACATTTTCTTTCTTCAATGCTTCATTAGCTTGTCTTACTCATGCAATTTTCCCCATTTTATTTCATGTAAATCAAACTACTCATCAGCTCTGTAATGCCATCAGTGTACAAAGAGCCTTCTATTAAAAAAAAAATCGCACAGTAAAAAATAAAGAAAAAAAACCCCTAAAACTTATGCAGGTAGTGTAAGTTGTTGGAGAACTATTCATAAGAGGTTTATAAAGCTAAAGGCTCTTACATGGCTGGGAGGACATGGGAAGAATTTTTACGGGATTAGATTCTCTAGTATGTAGCTGAGGTAGGATGGTCAGGAAATATTTTACAAACTACAGAATTTTTGCCTTACTATACCTGCTTTTTCTTTCTTTTTTGTCTTTCTTTTATCAAGTGTGGCTAATGCTGCTCGCTCTTCCATGCCTTAGTTCACCTGCTAAATATTTCCCTCTAAAAAGGATGTGTCATAAGCAGAATAGTCTGTTTATTCACCAGCAGAGACAGGTGAACTGCAAGCAGTTTACAACTTTGCATAGGAGTATTTTCTCATCTGAAAGATCCAAAACGACAGCAGAACCGAGCAGTGGGGCTGTCAGTGCAGAGCTGAGTTTGGCTGTGAGAGAGAGGTTTTGATGCAGGGCTTGGACTCACCCATAGGCACAGAAAGTGGAGATGCAGAGGTCAGGTGAAAGAGGGGGTGAAAGCAGGGTGTGTGCTAGGACAGGACGTGAGATGCCCTGCCAGAGATCCTTCTCCTGCCTGGGTATCTCCCCACTGAGGGCAAGCTCCTCCTTACCTGCAAAGGATGCAGGGCAGAGAAGTAGAAAGCAGAGGGAGGAGTTGTGAGGATCAGTGCCCTAAACACCCTTGTAAATCACAGAGTCTGAAAAAAGCAGCTCACCTGGAAAAAACCCAGTTTTTCAGTTATTAATCCTGTTATACCTCTGATGACTGATGTTCAGATGCATAGATATATGTGCATGTACACACAATTCATTATTTTTGTCCCATTGTACTGCTGCTTTTTATCCTAACATTAAGATAGAGTCAAATACTAAGCAAAAATCACACCGTTGAAGCAATAAGAAAGCAAATGGCTGAATGCTGAGTGAGCAGATGAGAAAACAATGTAAATCATACCCAGCAAACCCTTGGGGGTCTTTCTCAAGCATGATCAATAATAAGTCGGTCTTCTGAGCAGAAGGAATTTCTTCTAGAACAGACAGGCAACAGCACCTGACATTTGTTTTTCATAAACAGTGTAGATAGGAAAAAAATTACAGATATCACCATTTGGAATGCAAGAGACACAAGCAAAACTGGTGACTGGTAAGATTGGCTCATGTGTACTGAAAGTGAGGAGAGTTCCAACAATGTGCAGAGAGCAAACACTGAAGAGGTATCAGTTTGATGAGACATAAGAAGGAACACATGTAAGAAATTTTTTAAAAATTAAAATACAGAAAAAACACCCATTCAAAATCTCGGGGAGAAACTCCATGTCAATTTCATTAAAAAGAAACTTTCACTTGCAACTAATGCCCTTGCTTGCAAAAGACTTTTGGTTTTAACAGAAAAAGAAAGCTGGACTTTGAAAAGATCACTGCTCATGGCAGGAGAGCGCTAATTAGCTGGTGGGGACCCTGGGGAGTAGATCTTGTGCAGAGTTGTGAGGCTCAACATTTCTGGCTAAATTTCCTGTCAGTCTGCAGTGAGGCAGGATGCACAGCCAGAAGCAGTCTTTTCTGACAGTACCAGAAAAGACTTTTTCAGCCCTGTCTGAAGCTGGGAAGTGTACCAGTTTATTTAAAAAAACATCAGCCAGATTTTCACCGCAGATTTCTGTTTTACCTCTCATTCTGGGTTGCATTTCCAACAATTTAGCCAGTAATGAAAACAGCTGCAGAGAGCGTACCAGCTGGGGCTAGTGAGCCTTCAGCATGGTTTACACTCCGGCTTCCATTCCCAAGGACTTCTCTGGGTCAATTCAAGGAAAAAAAATGACGGGGAGATTTCAACATCTACCCCAGTTCTTGCCTGTCATTTGTCCCTGAAACGCACACAGGAGCATAACACTAATCCAGAGCCAGCACCTGACACATCTCTAATTAGCATTGTTCTCGCAGTTTTACTTTGGATTTTTCCCCTGTGAAATCATTCTTTTTGAGACAGGACACTCACTGCAATCTAAAGCTCTTTCTGCTGCATTTGTTTGAGATTGTTTCTACCTGATCACGTCTAAACACTCTTGGAATGGATGGCAGTAGCTTTTTTTTCAATCCCAAGGAAATTTTTAGATAACCAAGAATTTAGTGCAAAAATGTTGTCCTTCATTCCACTTGCTCATTCTTTTACATGACTGCAGCTGACTGAGGTGGAAATTTGCAGAAGGTAAATGCTGAGCAAAGCTGTCTCCTTGCACTAACCTCATTTTCACAAGAAAAATCTTTCTGAACTTTTCACAGACTTACTTTATGATTTTTTTCTTTTCATTCTTCTTTCTTTGACCAAACAGGTCAAAACTTTACCTCTAAGAACTCCATCCTGTGTCACTCTCGACTATTGGGAATCACATCCACCACAGATGCCCCCTTTTTAGTAGGAATGGGACATAACAGAGCTGTTGTTTCCAACAGCTTGGTGAAATAAAAGTGCCTTACCAGCATGGGGCATGGATTACCCCTGTGCACACTTTTTTTTGGAGCTTTGACAGCTCCCAATGTCTTCACATACAGGAAGCCCTGGAGAAAGGGCTAAAGGATAGAGAGGTTCAGGTGGTCTTGCTAGCTTGGTGTCAGCATCACCACCAGGCTGGGAGGAAAGTGGGGATACAGGAAGGGGTGAAGACATGGCCAATCTGCTCAAAAGAGGTTTGGCTGTTAAAAGGTCGGGAGCTGCCCATACAGATACACCACTGCCAGGTCCTGCTCCAGCCCTGGAACAGAGAAAAAAGCCAATTTGTACCTATTCACTCACAAACAAAGAAGGAATTTTTAGCTGGTCAACGTGTATCTGTCCAAAAGTTGAGGGGATGGAGAGTGTACGAGTTCTCATTGAGCGATGGAGTTTTTTTGTATTAGGGCTGAGAGAGCCTCGTTAAGGCCTTGCTGCTGAGTGATGCTCAAAACCTGTTTTATAGGTGGGACAGAGGGAATTTGCAGAGCAGGCTGCCTCCCTACATCAGGTGTGATGGTGGCTGGGTTGGAATCCTGGGAAAGCTGGGGTCTTGCAAGGACTGCAGGTTCCTATGGAGTCTATAGAAGAAAACCAAAGGAAAGCAAGCCCATTTTCCCTGGGATTTTACTTCCTACATGGGGATGCCCTCTTGCCAAAATAAGAGGATTCATTACGTGCAAACAAACTGAAACCTGCAGAGACACATGGTAGCACAAGATGCTGGACAGGGAACTTTTTGCATTTTCCGTACATGCTCTACTGAAGGGACACAGCATTTTCGCAGCACCTTACAGAGTCTCAGTTAAAAGTTTCGCTCTTGCCTTCCACTTGTGATGGCTTTTCACCCCCACCTCGACATCACCTCCAGCTGTGTCTGCTGTATTTCCCTTGCCACAGTTGCACAGATAGCAGCCAGACAAAGGAAGCCAGGGGCCAAAGGCAGCGTCTCTCTGAATACAGGTTACACGGCTGAAGTCACAGGGTGAAGCTTACACAGGCAATCCTCCTGCATCAGGAAAAGCAGGCACTTGCACCGGCCCCAGGTAGCTCAGGAGGCTGCATGAGGATGCTGGTGCTTGTCCCAAGATAGTTTTAATTTGACTTCATGCAAGAGTGGATAATAAAATTTTGGGAAAGCAGAGAGCGCAGGGTTATTGCAAAAGGGCCCTCAGTCCCTTCTTGTCAGTGGAGAGCCACCTGTGTCCTTCCGCCCCTCCATACTCTTCTGGGTTGCATGGCTATGAACAGGGGTAAGACCCAAGAACATCATAGCCCAGATTTTTCACTGTGCTTTGCAACTGCTGTGGGGCAACCTTTGTGAGGTTTCCCAGTGGCAGGAGGACATCCGGGATTGCACCATTCCAAATAATCTCTAACTCCAGGAATGCATTGGGAATGCACATGCCATAGCTTCATGAGGTTCACTGAACTGAGGGTGCTCTGATTTATTGCATTGAATCAAAATATCCATCTGGTGCAGCGATCTGGAAAACATGGGCATGTGAGCTTCACTAAGTTATTCAGTCTTCATAAACATTACCAACGTGAGGTTTTTGAGTCCTCAGGTCCTATAGGTGCTGTAAAAATTATTTCAAACACCCTTTGAATGCACTTCAGGAGTATGTTTTGAGGAGGAAGATACTGAGATTTTCTCCTCTCTTTCTTGGAGGTCTGTAGATTGTCTGTGGAGGGCAGGAAAGCTCCCAGTTCTCTCAAAGAACTGGGAAACCGGAGATGCTGTTCTTCCCACCCTCCCTTACCTGCCTGCCCTGACATCAAATTTCTGTGTTGCACCTTCAGCAGAGATATGCCCTCAGGTTTGCCCTCACTGGCAACTGCTTCATCCTTAACCCTCCCAAGAGGTTTCTCCAGCAAATTTCAGGCTCCTCATAATAATTTAATGACACGTATTCATGGTGCTCAGGAGAGAGGACACACTCCTTTCTCTGCTCAGCACCGGTGGCCTCTGGAGCAACCTAGACAGAAATTGCACCTCTAAGGCAAAGGAGACACAACTTCCCCAGACCAAGGAAAGGAAAAGTATTTGATTTCCATAATACACCAACATATGCAAGATACAAGCTATTTCACGCCTCCTATATTTTCTTATATAAAGTCTGAAGTAATAACAGAATAGTAATTTCCTTATTCCACACAACTATGTCACCTCCAAAGCACTGGCAAGAGGTGCAAGCGGTTCTCTGAGCAAGTCCAGTGCAGCTGTAAACAAAATTAAATGCATCTGGAACTGAAAATATCACAGGCAGCTACAGGACTACAACTCTGGCTGCTTGCTTCAGCAGACAGTGGAAGAAAGGCTGATTTAGGTCCTTTGTAATACAAGCACCAAATGTGAGCTTTGACACCAGTTATAGGTCTTTTACCCCTGACAGTCTCCTGTGCCCATGGTGGGAATATGCAGTCATTCTAAAACCAGTGGTCCTCAGGCTTCATGAAGACTTGATGTTTAAAATGTCATCCACGATACAGAAATTAAAACCAGATAAGTACTAGGTCAGTCTGTACCTTCCCTTTCTATGGCAGGGGACTTCCCTAATGTGCATCCTACAGTGGTCTTCTCATCTGATTTCCAAAGGTCAAATTAAACACGGATCTATCAATTTATAGGTGGCTCTGGCATTTTCACTGCATTTGTCACCTTTCTGATATAGCCAACCCTGCCTTCACCTACCTCTACTTAACATGTAGGTAAGATACCCCACTTAATACCTCCACCCTTAGCTTGGGCCCCTTGTTTTGATACCTTAAAAGACTGGTGAAGTGGTTGTGGGCAGAACAAACTTCACCATCCACACAGTGCACAACAGTCAGCTCTGATGCGAATTTTAATTATTCACATAGTTCAGTTTCCCTGACTCAGATAACACATTTTTGGCACCACAAGTCTCAGAACAGCATGACGCTCGCGAGGCTGAGGCTCACCTTTGCCAGGCAGAGATGGCCTGTCAAGTCTGTAACCTCTGCCGAAGTGGCCGCCGAGTCACAAGGTCATTAGTAAGAGTTTGCCAGCACGCCACACAGTGAGTCATACTTAATAGCCCATCTGCTGTCACACTTCATAAAATATTTTCCTATTATTCCTCCTTCCTGTTCTATTCCTAAGGAGCAAAGCAATCCTCAGCAGATGTGTAACTGCCAGAACCCATTTTTGCAAATAAAAGAGAAGAAACAGTTGTTGCCTTTCCCACTACCCCCAAATATCTGATACTTCTTATCATCCTTGCTGACATTTTAACAGTGGTGACTGCTGTTAGGGATAAGCATTAGGATTCCTAGTCACAAGCCAGTGACCCATTTTACTGTGGACTGTAAAGACAGCACAAAAGCTGCACCCCAAATGGCTGCAGACTAAAGACATTCAGAGGGCAATTCCCCTCTCACTCAGCATGGATTCCCCTTTGGGACCAGCCTCCTCATTCTTGCTGCTGACTTTAACCAGCCTTAATAGGGACACTTTCTGAATACCTAATTCCTCATTCTTTTCCTTTATTTGCATGCTCAAATCTAAGTTAACGTGACAATATTTCAGTCGGTGTGGTATTTTATGGTTGTCTCTATCTCTTATTAAAAAAAAAAAAGAAATAAACTCTCCTGAATTTCTAAAACTATCTAAGTAGCAACAACCTTCACAGAAATTGTGTTTTCATCCTGCCATTTTATACTATGCAAGTCCCATTAGTCATCCTGAAGTTTAGTGGCTCCATTTTGCTGTCTGTTAAGGTTTTTTTCTTAGACGATCTGAAAGGGGCAGGCAGAAGAGACTATTGTGAATGAACTGATCATTTTCTGAACTCATTAAATATGCCATCAATTATCAATAATTAATGACAACAGGGGTACATCCCCCTCCTTCCCGTGAAGCCAAGAATGCTCTTTAATAGCTGTACAGCAATCCTTTGAACAAAAAAGACAATGAATCTCCTCAGAGGAATGCTCCTTAGGGGTAACAGTAAATGATCTGGATTGATGCTTTCCATTCCTCTTCCACCGCACTTTGCATTTAACATGAACTTTAAAGAGAAAGGATTTGCTTTCTAGTCAGTTAATATTATGTTTACTTCACCTCTGCAAATGCCTCGAAGTCTAAGCAGCAGATGTCACAGAGCATCCTCTGGAAACCTTTTTACTGCTTCAGCTCCGTGATGAAGCTGCACTCTGCAAATGGCAATAGCTTTCCACTGAAGAAGCCTTCAGAGACATCAGCTCCTGAAACCCTGCAGCAAGAAAGGCACCCTTCCCCTGCCATGGAGGAGAGCAATGAAGCAGAAAGAGTGACTTGCAGAAGCCTCAAAGCCAGAGGACAAGAAGGAAAAGTGAGGGTGAGCAGATTCCTGTGACTGGCAGCTGGGCTGTCCTCGCGAAGCATTGATCCTGGTGGCAATGGCCACGTACTCCACACCTCCTCCTTCCAGTCTGGACCAAACCAGTCCCTCGTGGAATGCTGCTGGGAGAAGCACATGCAATTTTATTTCACCAGTGGGTGATACAACCACGGCAAAGGAGGAATCTGAAGGGGAGGTTGAAGCAATCTCACTCTGAATGCATGAGACTCAGAAGGTCTGCTTGTACTGTCATTGCAATGAATATTGTTTGCTTCAGTCTTATACAACTTAGCTGTTTACCCACAGGCAAAGGGCTGATGTTTTCTGGTCATGAAAATAAAAGTAAAACAACAGAGAAGAAAGCACCAGGAAAAATTAGCTAATGATCAGTGTATTTTTACAGAAATTCAGAGTTTTATGTAAGGATTAATTTGTCTTTATGTCAAACGGAGGAATGAGATTGCAGGTTAATAACACTAGTGAAATTTAACAGAGTTTTAATGTAACACAGGCAGAACCTCTTCATCCTTCCAGTTCTAGTAACAGAGGATACACTTATGCAAAAATTTAAGGACATGGACCAGAACACAGTACCCTGTGACTGGACCAATCATGCATAAACCAGTTCTACTGTCCTTTGCATCTTGCACTGCATTTTACACCTTTTAAAAATAAACACATAAATTAGAGTTGTCTTTCCTTATTCCTGTGCAAAACAAATGCAAAACTGGAACATTACAGCCATACAGAGGGAAAAAAAAAACAACCAAACCAAACAAAACAAAATAAAAAAAAAACTATTTAAAGACAGAATCATGTTTCATAGATTTGTTTGGCAGGAAAAGTTATGGTTTCACCTTTAAATAAAGAGGAAGAACAGGCTGATTTGCTCTAACTGAAAATAAGAAGACTTATACTTTCAATATTTCCATCTAAAACACAGGTTCATTTCCAGTGGCTGATGAAAAATGGGGCACTTTTTTTTCCTAATTATTTTATTTTTAGGAGATAGGGTAGTGAGACTGCCTGTATGGGTCTGTCAAAGAAAGCATTGCTGATCCTGACAGCAGTTTTACTCTATTGCATAAATTGGCAAAGAGGCAGGAAATGTTCATCTAAAAAAGCAATAGCAATGAAAAATTGAGATTCTTCCTAGCATGTACAACGTGGAGAAATAAAAAGACAGTGTGAAGGCAGTTGTGATCCTATGTAGTGGAAGTTGGTGTCATGTTAAGTTTCAAAGGAGCAGAAGCTGTTCTAAGGGACAATAAGAGGTAGAAGCACTCAACAATATTTGGTGTCCATGCTTGGGCCTGCGGGGAGCAAATTAGGGAAAAGTCTCAGGTTACTACTTTGCAAGCAGTCCTGTAGTCAGGGAGAAAGCCAGACTGGACAGGGCCCCGAGCAACCTGGTCTAGTGGAAGGTGTCCCTGCCCGTGGCAGGGGGATTGGAACTGGATGACCTTTAAGGTCCCTTCCAACCCAAACCATTCTATGAGAAGGTTGAGATTAGCAGCCAACCAGCCCAGTCCTCATTGTGATGACTCCTACAGTGCTGAGGATATGAGCCCTGTGGCTGCTGTGTGAGAATTGGTTTTCCCAAACCACTTCCACTTCCATGATTTCTCTTGTTTCACACCAGAACACTTTGGTGACATCTAGAAGATATTCTTGGACCTCTGAGAGCTACCCATCTCAGGTGGGTCAGTAATGCCATGGGCAGGGCCTTCATCCTGGACAGAGATGGCCAAAGTTCAAGTCCCTTGTTGATCCCCCTCACGGGCTGGAGCTGAGGTTTTTCATGTGCCAAGCAAGTCACATAAATACCTGTCCTGTGCAAGGCAAGGTTGGTTGACTAGAAGAATCCAAGCTCACATCTAGGCTCCATATGAAAAGCACAGATTAAAACCTTAGAGAACTATCAGGAGTTAGTGCAGCTAGGAAAGATTTCAGTCTGGGAAGACTTTCTTCCATGGACTGAAAAATTTGCACTTATACAGCCCACATGAGCTTCAGGGGGAAGAAACAGTTATGTGTGAACAAAAAAACATTAAATTGACTGGGAGAAAAGAAAGACAACGACTTCTGTAGTAGGCAGCCCCAGGAAAATGGAAAGACAGGAAAAGAATGTGAGATATATGCTGGAAAACTGCAGAGTGAAGGGAAATAGCATGAGAGAAAGCAAAGAGAATATTAAGCTTTAAAATTAGTGGGAAAAGTAAAATTATGAAAGAAGTCTCCACAGGAAAACAAGCAGAGGTGGTGACTTAGGGGAAGTTCTGAAGGTTTCATCTGTAAACAAATGTAAGAGATTTCAGAAAAAAAATAAGGAACTAATAGTAGCAGGAGGAGGTACACAGAGAAGAGTGTTTCAACATCACAGGCATAACCAAATCAGAGCGAGGAAGTGAAAGTCTGAGAGGATGGGTCTGAGGTCGGGGACGGGAGTGATATAGCAGCTAATGACACAAAAGCTTTCTGATTTTAGCCTAGCAAAATTGAGGTATTTTGTCTTGAAGTGACTTTTGAGCTCATCTGCATGTCAGAGCTGCTGTACTTCAGTAAGCTTCACCTTCTTTGTTAGCAAAAAACTGCCCTCAAGATCACAGGGATTGTGTATACATGCCCTACCTGGGAAAATTACTGCCAATTTAAAGGATCAAGTTACCACTGAAAACTTGCCAAGAGTTGGATGGCATCTTAGGAGGTTTCCTAGTTTATCTCCATGTTCAAGATACAGTTATGGAGACTTTTTCAATCCTGACAGATGTTTCTCTAACATTTGCATCCAAATTAAGTCATTCATGTAGTAAGACTGCATCAATTTTTAATAAATAAATCTGTTTAAAACTTGAATCTGCTTCTGCCCAGAAAGTTGTCATCTCTACGGACTGAGTGGGAAGCCATGTCTCTCCTGGGGCTGCAGGAGGCTGACCCTATTTCTTTGTGAATGGGAATGAAGCTGTATATACGGAATAGTGTTGTGTTATGTACAGTTTTGTTCCTTGAAGCACATATCTAATTCACTCACATACACACACTCAGCATACGAAGAATAATCTGAATGTGTCTGTGCTGTGAAAAAAAAAAAAAGAGCTCCTTTTTTCAAAAATAAACAAACAAAAAAAGGTAAACATTGCTTTAAAGTGCTCCAGTTTAATCTGAATGTGAAAGTGGATGATGTCATGTTGCTCACTGCTGGAGAGCAACCAGCAGCTACAGACCAGTCTGGGGTAAAGCAAACAGCCACGGCACCATGCAGCTTCTCCTCCAGTCTCCACCAGATGCACTATTCACACCCCACCTGCTTTGTACCACTGGCATGTTTAAGCCTCTCCAAATCCTCTGTTTCCAAATTGCGGGGACAGCAATACAGAATCCCATAGGATCCCGCAGCTGAAAAGGGTCTGGATGGCTGGTGTGGAGTCAGGCAAGGCTGATGGCATGAGTCAGCCTAGCTGGTGGGTTCAGCCCACCCCAACTCACTGCGCTTTCACCAACACTGTCCCACAGCAGCAGCCACTCAGCTGGCCCAGTGCTGGTCTTGTGTAAGCAACCGCAGCACAAAAAGTTCACACTGAGCAACACCACACTGCCAGTTGCCAAATATTTATTGTACAAGCCTGGCTAACCATAATAGGAACTTAGCTTGACCAAAACCAAAAGAAAAAGATGCTTAGCTTGGGATTGAAGCCAAGTCAATTATTTCATAAACAAGCTTGGTGTTCTTCCTAAAAATGGAGGTCAGATCCTCATTCGGTATAAGTGGGTATGGCTTAAACTGGCTTCAAAGAGCAGGTCACAAGAAGCAGCCAGGCACTAAAAGTCACTTTATAATGCCTGTCTTGCCATTTGATGCTCTTCGAAAGGTCAAGCACAACCTCCCCCTGCTCTCCATGTCCACTGCCTGCAGTACCAGTCCTGCACAGGGCACCTCCTCATCCATCCCTGACACTGACTGGATCACCAGGCTATCAATGGCACCGTACCAGCAGCTGAACAGCAAAATGCCTTTGAAGGATCAAGACTTCTGCCATGGGAGGAATGCCTCAAAAGGTGATTGATACCTCTCTGTGTAGTTTGCTGTTTTACCCACAGCAGTAGAAAATCAATGTAGGAAGGTCATCTACATGGGATGAGATGGCCCTCCCTCAAGTTGCTCCTGAAGGCCACCAGGGAGGTGGCAGAAGATGGATAGAACCTTGGATGCCTGGTGAGGTGGCAAGCAGGGGACAGAGTGAGTAGAAGAAGAGCCAAGCTGTTCTGCTGTGACTCATTGGTTTTCCACTTGAGTTTATGTCTATTCTTATGGGGGAGAAAAAATACTGAGGCTGCTTTGGGGTCTTATTTTAAATCTTTCTGAGACAAAGAGAGGTTTTCTGCATCTTTTCTGTTTTTCACCTGGCATTTTATTTCTTAGTATGGGAAAGACAATGTTATTTTTCTGTGTTACCCCATCTGATAGGTACAGATGATGTGGTAACATTTGTTCACATTTATAAAAAACACAATGATTTTTATTCTTATTATGCAACAATTTTGGAATTTGGGCTAAATCTGTTTCTGGATGGAAGACTATCTCAAAGACTGCTTTTCTAACACACATTTAGGGGATATGAATACATTTACTAGGGGTCAAATAGTTTGTCTTAAACCCTGTATTCTTTTTTCCCCGACTGAAGATTTATATATTTGGTTTTTTTACTGCATCCATACAACACAACTCTTTATACATGGTTTTTTTCAAACACATGGTGACATTTTTTTCTTCAAAATGGGTATCTGAACCTCTATGAAAGGAAAAATAGCAAAGAATCACTCCCCAGCACACACACACACACACACAGCCAATGAACTAATTTCAGCAAGAGCAGAGGGAAAACCTGGCAGATGAAGTTTTCCTTCCTCTGAGGCATTTTGGCTAATTTACATCCTCGTTTCAGAGCTAAAGGCTCCCACTGAAAGGCAACCATGTGTTCCTTTTAAACAGGTAGATTTGATTAAAGGCTGGACTTCTGGAGCATGATCCGGCTGCCTCTGTACAATCAGTCCTACCAAGGATAATGAGATTACTCACAGGAGTAAAACACTGCAAAACAGAACCCTGGAGTCTCACCAATTAATAGGAGAATTTTCTCCTCTTTTTCCATCCGCCCCTTTCTTTATTGCCCTTAAAATGCCAGGGGAGCTTCAGAGTTATAGCAATTATTGTTATGGAGAACAGGGCATAAAATGAACTGTTATTGCCTTTAAAAGAGCTGGAATCTCCTTACCTTTCAAGAGTAGGGCACAAAAATCTGTATGCAAATGGATAAATATAAATGCAAATATAATCTACACCAGGAAAAGCTGTTTTTCCCTGAGCTAAAGAAGCATAACGATAATCAGGCTCCCAACTGTAAACGGTACTCAGTGTTTTGTAAGAGCTGTGGAAAAATGGAGCAAGGGTTTAATTCACTTTCTCCTCTGGTTGGAGGAAACAGGTGTGGCTCCATTTGCAGGTAGCTTATTATTTTTCATGAATAAATTAGAGGCACTCTTTGCATATTTCAAGTGGTAGCAAATTTTCCTGCTCCTGCTCAGGAACACTCGCTGGAGACAGAACAACATGGACTGAGAGGTTTAACTGTGCTGCTTTGCTCAACTTCAATGGTTTATGGGGATTTGAAGAGGCAGTAAAACATCCTTTGGCAAACAAAGGCTTCCAAGTGGATTGAAGATCCGGCACGCTTTGTTTATCAACGGACAAACAAGAGTGGAATAAAACAGCAGAATTTCTTCTCAAACACCCCACCTTGCAACATATACCCCATGTGGGAATCTTCCAGGAAATTACTTCCCCCGGCCCATGGGGGGCAACTGGGATCACACAGCTGAGATCTTGCTGCCAGCAGAGCTCCCTGAAGAAATATTTGCATCAATTCACAATTAAATACTGAGACAAATGGTGAAAGAACGAGGAGGGCATAGAATATGTATCTGGGCTGAGGCACACAGGTGAAAACACAGGCACCTGAGTGAGTGCTGAACCAATGAGAGCCACGTGAGTCCAGCACAACCGGAGGAAAAGTGTTGGTGTGAGCACTTCAATTTTCCATCCTTATGGTTCCCATGGCCTGGAGAATCTGTGTTGAAACAAACCCACTCAATACCACTAATCACTGTGGTTTCAGCACTGAGAGGAAAAGAAATGAAGTACATTGTGCTCTGGTCTCGGTCAGAAGGATTTGGAGCACTTTGGAGGAAACTTGATGGTGCCAGGGAAGGGGAGGGAAGCATTAAGCGACCCCCAAGTGCATATTGTGTCCCAAAATTTAGCTTGATACCTGTGGCAAGTTGGTGGGAATGAAGTCCATTTAATGAAGAAGACAGTGAAGAAAGCAAGAAATGTGAAAAATAAAGACAGTAGTCATGGAGAAGAAAAGGAACCAAAATGACTCAAAGGATACCAAACTTCTTAAAATGCTAAATAAAAAGACCAGTAAAATTCAGATGCAGACAACAGCCTGGGAGAAACTAAGAGTTCAGCAAAGGAGACAGGTTTAAATCCTCACAGGATGTGACACAATTTATTGGCAGAACAGAGAAGACATTAAAAAGTCTCTAGTGAAACAAAAATTAAAGGACATTATTTTGCTGCAACATTCACAAAAAGACAACAGCAAAACAAACATACATTTTCCACGAGGTGTGAAGGTCAGAACAGACGGTAAGAAATCAAAACTGCTAGAGATTTGATTGTAGTGATAGGATTGTTGCCAGCACTGGGAAGAATTACAAACTTCTAAAGAGAATTTGGCAATAAACTAATGAGTCAGGAGACAGCAATGAAAGTAGGACACAATGATGACCTTAACTTCTGTATTAGGGGGGAAGAAAAACAAGGCACAAGATATTTTTGTCTGGCATAAGATAATTTACCATTGAGACAATATGTAATGTGGGAAGAAAAGGAAACAATAAACGAAATTAAGAGCCAAGAAGAAAACCTTGGGAAATTTCTTCAAATTTGATGGAAACTTTAGCAGAGATATATTATCACAGAATCATGGAATAGTTTGGGTTGGAAGTGACCTTAAACTAGTTCCAAACCCCCTGTCATGGGCAGGGACACCTTCCACTAGGCCAGGTTGCTCAGAGCCCCAACAAATATGGCCTTGAGCACTTCTAGAGAGGGGACATCCACAACTCCTCTGGGCGACCTCTTTCACCCTTATAGTAAAGAATTTCTTTCTAATTTCCAATATAAATTACCTTCTTTTAGTTTAAAACTTTCACCCCTTACCCTGTCACTGCAAGCCCTGTTAAGAAGTTTTTGTCCATATTTCTTATAAGAAAGACAGGAAGGGAAGTTGGTGCTGAATGAAGTCAAATACTCCTGATGCCAACTGGCTCTACTACATCCCAGCTGGAAGGGTGGCAGGGAACCAGCAGGGTGACAGCCAGGAAAAAATCATGGTATCAGGGAGAAGGGTGCCCAGGAAAACTGTACATGGGTGGGAGGCACACCAGTGGCTTCAAAAGAGCATCTGTAAGAGAAAGCTTGGAGAGAATGCACAATGGAGAAATGTCCAGGGAGCCCAAGTGTCTCAGTATGGCTCTCTGCACACATTGATAAGTCTCTTGTGTCCAAAGCAGGTGGAGAGCAGTGTATGTCCACAGCAAGGGAACCAGATGGGACACAACAGGCAGGGTGCATTGGCAAGGGGAACCATTTCAAGGCACAGAGGAAACCCTTACAAAAACACACACATCAGGCAAACAGTTCTTGTGTGAAACTGGACATAAACAGCCTGGAAGGAGCAAACAATAAATGGGGTTGAGTCCAAGAAGATCATTATCAAGTGAAAGATAGAAAAAGAGGCCCTAATGTTGTGAGTCGTTCTGCCTGGGCAGGCCCCTAAACTTGCTCAAAATGTTACTGATTTCAGTGAGTCTTCATATCTTTGCTAGCATCAGTCAGAAAAAAGCACCAGGATGAGCTGAAAGGTGCTTACACACGTCAGTACCTCATTTTTCCCTGCAGCAGGCCAAGACCCAAAACAAGAAAAGCAGCCTCTCCATAGGCCTTCATTTGAAAACATGGCCAGGGTAGAGATGAATCGTTGGGAATGGAGGAAATCATAGTGAAAGCCCCAAAATGAACAGCAGAGTTTTCAACAGCAGTTGGAGAATTACTCACTAGTGATTCACATATTCTATGCTCAGAAGAGACTGGTGATCGTACCCTCTGACTTCCTGCACAACAGGCAACTAAAACCTCACTTTGCTTCAGGCTCTCTATCACTGGCTGGTCTGGAGAATGTCATTTAGGCTGAGTTCCTCAGAGACTCAGCCTTCAGAGACAGAAATAACCCACCTGCATGTAGGTGTTTGTCATGTCACCTGGTGGTCCTTCTACATCTGGTGGGGATATGGTGAATATATCCACTGGAGCTTCAGAGTTTTATTTGTTTCATCCTAAATTAAATGCCTATCTTTGGCTGGTTGAATCACACCCTGGTGCTGACAGGATCCTCACCCAAAGGAAACAAGACACAGAGTTCTGAGAAGTGGATATAGATGCATCATAGGCATCCAGAACTGGGTGAGATGTGTCCCAGGTCAAAAATCCTAAGGCCCAAAGCATCCTTACATTTATTATGGTTGTTAATCTCATTTATTCTGAGTGTGTAGATAAATCACACTAGAAATTAGGTATAATTTTTCTGCCTTCAGTTTCCAACCACTGACTTTTTAATATCATTTTCTACTTAACTGAAGAGCTGATCACAATTAAATTACTCTGCTGTTATACTCTCCTTTTCTCTGGATCAACAGATTTCATTATGGTCTAGATCTGCTATCACTGAAGACTAGATAATGACATTGGATCAGATCAAATAGTTCCATTAACCAGAAAAGAAGGATCTAAAAGAATCTGTGAACCAAACACTCTATAAAAGGGATTTGGTTTGCCACTACTTCACCTTTTCATGCTTAAAAAAAAACCCCAAAAATAGAGCAATAGCAACCTTCACAAATTTCCCCAAACACTTTTACTTCCAAAGCAATTACGCACATAGATAAGTGTGGATATTGATAGATAAAATAGCACTTCCTTTCATGTGGAAGAAATAGGTAAGGAGCAAAGAACATGGTAAAGGAATTTCCCCTCCTTGTTTGCCCTGGTGGGCTTCCTCTTGGATTGCATAACAAGTGCTCACACAGTGAAGGCTTTGGCCACAGAAATACAGCAACCAAAGTGAAGAGCCATCATGTTCTATTTTTCTCTTAATCTCAAAACACAGTTTCTTCCTAAAGGCCAAAGATGAGATTTAAATGAGCAAAACCCACTGCATCTGGGTCACAGAAGAAATTCTGAAATCTACCTGTAAAAGCTGACAATCAGTTATTACAAACTACTGAATGTTTGAGTAGAAAACTGCCACTCTGAATGTTGTATTCATGTATAACTTATGTGGAAAGGTGCAGCTTTCTTTTTTATTCATTCATATTTTTTTCACTAAAACTATTTTTATTCCAAAAATAATTTTTCTCTTCTTTTTGTTTCACAAGCAGAGCCCCAAGCCAGAGGGGAAAAATAAAAACCAAACAAAATATGCTGCCAGAAAAGTGATACATCATATTTTACACTGCTAAAGGATAAAAGAAGCAGCTCAGAAAACACCAGGTTAGATTTGGAGCATCTGCACAGTTTGCTTAAAAAACTGATGCCTGCTGTGCTGTTTCTCTTGCCCCATTCCAGTTAGCTGGAGCACAGACCAGCCTTTCTTAGAGCAGCATCCTGTTGTTAATGATAACGACTGAAATACAGTGTTGGCAAAGACTTCAAGGGACCATCCAGCTCAGTCCCTGGCAGAATCAGGAACACCTAAACCATCTCTGACAAATTCTGATAGCAGCTGACTCAAAGGTGTTTTGATACTGCCTGGAGGCTGTGGGAGATCTGTGCACACAGACAGCAGGGACCAGGTTGCACACACGTTTGGAAGATGCCCTTCCCACCAGCCCTGAGGACTCTGGGAACTGTGTATCAACACTCACAGCCCAAGGGTTTATCTTACCTTCAACAGCTGATCTGCTCCAAGAGCTCAAAACGAAAGGGAAGCCAACCACAGCTCCCCAGAGGGGCTTCCCAGCATCTACATAGTCCACAGATAGAGAGGAACCCAAGCAGCTCTGCCAACCCTTGCAGCCCCGGAGCTGGAGGAAAGTGATGATGTAGTCCTCAGTAATTTCACAGAGGACACCAAGATGAGTGGGAGTGTTCATCTTCCAGAGGGCAGGAAGGCTCTACAGAGGGATCTGGACAGGCTGGGTCAATGGGCTGAGGTTAATTGTATGAGGTTCAACAAGGCCAAGGGCCAGGTCCTGCACTCAGGTCTCAACAAGCCCTGCAGTGATACAGGCTGTGGGAAGAGTGGCTGGAAAGATGCTTGGAAGAAAGGGATCTGGGGGTCTTGGTTAACAGTGGCTGAACATGAGCCAGGGTGTGCCCAGGTGGCCAAGAAAGCCAATGGTATCCTAGCCTGTATCAGCAATAGTGTGGCCGGCAGGACCAGAGCGGTGATGGTCTCCCTGTACTTGACAGACATTGGTGAGGCCACACCTCACATCATGGGTTCAGTTTTAGGCCCCTCACTACAAGAAAGACATTGAGGGGCTGGACCATGTCCAGAGAAGGGCAGTGGAGCTGATGAAGGGTCTGGAGAGAGAGTCACATTAGGAGCAGCTAAGGGAGATGGGGATGTTTACCCTGGAGAAAAGGAGGCTCAGGGAGACCTCTACAACTCCTTGAAAGGAGACTGTAGCAAGGTTGCTACAGTGGGTTGGTCTCTTCTCCCAGGCACCAAGTGACAGGACAAGAGGCAATGGCTTCTAGTTGCACCAGGGGAGGTTTGGGTTGGACATCAGCAAGAATTTCTTCACTGGTTAAGCATTGGAATGGGCTGCCCAGGGAATTGGTGGAGTCACCATCCATGGAAGTGTTCGGCAAACGACTGAACGTGGCACTCAGTGGTCTGGTCTGGTTGACATGATGGTGTTTGGTCAATGGTTGGACTCGATGATCTTGGAGGTCTTTCCCAACCTTAATGAATGATTCTATGAATGATTCTGTGAGGGAAGGGTGTATGCCTGAGGGACCACTGGCTGACAGATATTCCTTTGGAGCTATTTTGAGCTGTTTCCATTGCATTTGCTGTTGCTCCTTTGCTGCTTGAGGTCCTGGAGGAAACTTGATCATTATAACATCAAAGCAAGGCTCCAGCACCTTCAAGATTGTGCCCCAGAGGGCCAAAGCGTCCCTGATGCCACGTTTCTCCTCTCCCTTCTGCATAAAATACGTATTCTCAGGTACGCCCAGGATGTCCGTGTAACACTACCAGGCAACAACAGGTTCCAGCCTTCCTTCTAACTTAATATCCCCATCTCCTTATCAACTGGATCAACTGGATTGTAGCAATAGGCTACAAAGAACTTCCCAAGTTTTGGGCACTAAATTCATTAAAAATTCAATGCCCTTCAAATTCAAGTCATATGGCAGTACTCTCTGCAGACGGACATCTGATGCTTGTAGGAAAGAATGAATAGATAGAGAGCAGTAGCACAGAGGTGAAGACTGGATAAAAAAATAAAAACTATGAAAAGTCAGAGACAAAATCTCTCTGATGATGATGATGATAATAATAATAATAATAATAATAATAATAAAAATATTCTAGGATGGCTTCATTTCATGATAATATCATCAAAATTGCTCCCAAAAAGAAAAAAACCAAACATATTTTTGCACCTCAGGTCTGGATTGTACCAGCCATATTTAAACAAAACCAAAGAAAATAGAGGCAAAAAGATCTTTCCCCTTCCCTCTCACAAAAACCCAACAAACAAAAAAATCTCACAAAACAAACTCCACAACCCTAACAAAAAAAAAAAAAATTGAGGGCTAAAATCTGACAAAAATGGTTTCTAATTAATGACTATTGACAATTTAGATGGATTTATATATATGACCACAGTGAGCTAAGTCTTCCAGTAATTTTTTTTTTAATATAATCATCAGTGCAGAGAGATGAGCTCCTTTTTACTTTGCACATGTCAGTTCTGTTCTCTGGTCCCTTGGAAGAGCAAGAGCAATGTCTGACATTCTCCAAAAGCTGCTCTCACCTACTCTTCTTCCCAGTTCTTTCTCAAAACCAAACTGGTTTCTTGAACAGTGAAATTAAGAGAGCATTTCTGCAGTGGGATCCCACTAAACTGTCTTCTAGATACCATCTATACGTAATTCCTGCCCTACTTTCTTTTCAACCATTCAAAAGGCCTCTACTCAAGCTCAGGCATTCTGTGAGTAATTCTTGTCTCTGAAAAAGGCTCTTACCCCTTCTTGTCCCAAATACTACTGTAACTGTTGCCATCAGCTCCCTCTAGTCTCCTGTAAAGCTCACCAGGAGAAGCAATCTGGCAGATATGTGAGTGTGGAGGCTGGTTTGGGAAGCAGACAGGCACCCAATTTACATGAGAGCTGGTAGAATTACCTTTCTGCTTAGTGATACCTCAAACTTCCTAAGCAACACAGGGCCTTCCTCTGATTATAAGCCAGCGTTATTTTAATTCAGTTATTTGTATTCAGCTATAGCCTTTGTTCTGGGAACACAGCCAACTGAAGTACTGAATACTTAGTGAGTATAATTAGAAAGGTAAGCAGCTCCAAAAGGAATGAAATCAACACACACACACACACACACACAGAGACACACACACACACAGTCATTATACAGGATGTATGAGGAGAAAGCTGAGGAGTGGAGGGCAAAGACTTGGACACACACACACAATAAAACTCCCACACCCTAAGTGATCTGTCTCTACCAAACTGACATCTCTGTCAAATGAACTCCATTCCCCTGATAATTTGGAGAAATGTTTGTTTGTGGAGTGGGTGGGTTGGACTCATGACCTGTTTGCTGAGGCAACAAAAGTGCTTGAAAAAGAACCTTCCTAAGATCTGACAGGCTTTGGCCTTCAGCAAACAACATGTTCAAAATAAGCAAATAATGAGCAACCTTCATCGATGAACTGCCAGCAGAGAATGCCTTCAGATCTCCCAGAGCAGTTCCTGCCTGGCTGTCCTTCAGGCCTTTTCTCATGGCCCCATGTAATCACGCCTCTCTTCTGCTCTTCAGCTTTGTTTCCAGCATTTGAGTCATTGCTGCGTTTAACATTCAGTGCAGCTTCATAAAGAAACCAGCTTATCTCTGTCCAGATTGTTCCAGGTATTTACATGCTACCTGGATCATGAGAAAATCAACAGAAATCAAGTACCTAAATGTCCTTGAGAGTACAGACTGCTGTTCCTCCTGTAATGCCCATCCATCTCCTGTCCCTCCAGTAGGGTAAAGGCACTGCTTTTCTGCTAGTGGTATGACACAACCTTCCCCTTCACACACAAAGGTGTCCTCTGAGGAGCAGAGGTTTCGCACTTAACTGGAACAGGCTGCAATGACTAAAACTGGGAAAATATGATCAAAATAACAAGTGGCTGCAATCATTTAATTGCTGCTGGGTGGTTTATGGACATGCATTTGTTCAGGTGAGTCTTCCGGAGCAGGTTGGGCTCTGCCTGAGCACATTATGCCATCCCTAAAACATGAGACTGTCATCCACAGAGCTACCTACCAATTACTAGGAAGAATCCAAGTTCAAGCCTGATAGAGAAACTACTGGAAGGTCTGCAAAGATTTCCACTAGCTTGAAATTCTCAGTAGTTCCTATTTAGTGTCTGGTTGCCCATCTTAGTGGGGAAGTCAAACAGCAACTAAGCAGGGTGTGTAAAAAGAAGTCCCTCTCGTATGAAAATTAATGTTTGAAACCTGCAGGATAGGGACTACAATATGAAGATATTCACAATACTCTTTCCTGCCATTTAGCTTAACAGCAACCCAAGAATATAGACCTCAGGCCCTATCAGTGCAAGACTAACATGTCCATGAACTTCTGTAACCTGCTCAAGTCTGCCCTGGTTTCCAAAGCAGGGAGAAGCTGTTTCATGGAGCAAACCATAAACCCTCTTCCTCTCCCAGCAGTGAAATGTGCATTTCAGAGACAAAATTCTGGATCCAGCCCATGTTCTCAATTGAAATCTCACATCTGACTTTACAACCAGGAGGCTTCAGCATCCAAGAGTAAAGAGGATGAGAGGATGTAATCAGAGGCCAGGCTAAGGCTACTGAATTTTGCCTTCCCAGTTTTGCCAGATTTGCACTGGCATATCTGTACTAACTCCAGAAGCATGAAAAGCTCCAGTGCTCTTACTTGCAGGATTTGTTTTGCTGGTGATCAGCTGATGGAAAGGAGAGGCCTAAATCACCAGGCAAAGCAGAGCTTCACCAGGATAAACGGTGTTCCCAGTAGGAGATTTGTTCTGAGTATTTCAGAGGAATTCAGTTGTCAGTTTCACCTGTGATGAGGGTGTATATTCCCCACCTCAGAGCTCACTCCCTAGAACTATCTCTGCTCTCAAACCACTGCCTGTGTCATGGCATCACAATTGTTTTCCTTGTTTTCTTTTACCTCCACCCATAAACAGTTTTTCCCAAACTGAAATTCCCCCACTCCAAACCTAGTTTTAGCTTTTATTTTAACTAATTCCCATGACAGACCATTGACTCAAGCCTGGAATGAAGTATTAAAGTTGGGCCAAACTCCAGCAAGCCCAAGGCAGCCTCATTCAGCATGGTGACATACCCACAGCTAGCTAAGGATCAGACTTAGGAACAACTCCTTCAGCTTCACAAACATTGCTACGGTCAAGCCATTCCCCATTCAATATTCCTGCCTTTACTTCAGCCTTCCTTTCTAACTGAGTGTTTTGAAAGGCAGGTGTTTCACCTCCCTCAGTGCCTACAGGATGGGTATAACGTGTGACCAGCACATTCAGGATAAATATCCCCGTGCAAGCACATAATCAATGTACATGTAGCATTTTAGGCCCCACAGAGTCAATTTTCACAGAGTTTTCATTTGGCCAGTCTGGACCAGGGGCTAATCTCATAGTCAGTTACCACTGTTATCACATTGTGCCAAAACATTCAAAGTAAAATCAACAAAATATCCAACACTAAGGGAGATTTCATGCACCACTGACTTGGATCTGATATTTTCGATTTCATACGGTGTTCATCTGTATTACAAGAGGCTGGAAAATGCAGTTTTGTTATGTCAGTCTTCTGGCTAATATTTTAATCAATTAAGCATCCCTCTGCTCTTCGTTTGGAAGGGGAAGTCTTCACTTCCTGGCCTGGTATTTCTGCATATTTCTACTTTCTGCTTCATTTTTATTCCAGAGAGGGCTAGTTTTCAGCTGTGGACAAAATGACCTTTGAATATCTGTCTACAAAGAGATTTGAGATCTTTTGGCTGATGGTGACAATGTTTATCTGCCATCACTACCAATGCCCTGATTTAAGTCAGGATTTGACTTTATTACCAAGATTAAAAAAAATAATAAATTTACTACAGCACTCACACTGCATACAGAAATCATGTCTGGATTATACAGAGCAGTGCATCTGAACTCACCATGCCTTTGCTACGCTGTGGCATTACTGCTATGCGCTGCCATTCTCTGTGAGCCTGTGATCATGTCTTCCTGGCCAATTGCAATTTTCAGTGGTATTTTTCTACTTATGAAGATGCTTTTTCTTGAACTAGGGTCAGGTTTTCATCATTTTCAGTAAATAAGTTTTGACCAAAGAGCACAGTTTGTGCTGGCTTCCTTACGTGGACAGCATCTCCCTGATGAAATGCACGTCACGAAGATGCAGCTCCCAATAACTTGCTCACAGTTTTGGCCTTGTCTGTGTTGCCGACAAAGTATGTTTTTCACACAGGGATTAATTAAGGCACATTAGTCATCTCCTGAAAGCTAACAACAGGGCAATACAGTGCTAACACAATAGGTCTTCTCAACTGCTTGGCAGTGCTGTACTTAAAACAGTGACTGACCTGAACCTTGCTTCCTATGGGACCCTGTGGGTTCTTGCTGCACATTTCATTTCTGCTTCAGAAAAACTCCTTTTCTGAGCAATGAAGATACAGCCCTAACTATATTTTTTTTTCCAGTAAGTGGGTGTGAAGGTGACAGAACATGAGTGTTCAGTGCAGGCACCACAGCATTCTACAGCATTAGTTTTATATGTGATATGAGGTGATGTTAAGGCACTAATCCAACCACAGATGATGCAGCAGCCCCACTGGCAGGCAGACAGGTTCTGGTCTGAGCCATTGTGATTACTCCATCTCAAACCCAGCTCTGGTTTTGTCCCTAGTTAACAACTGACAGTGAAAACCCATAAAGCTGGAGTATAACACCTTCTACGACACTTTCAGCAAGGCAACTTTAACAAATAAAAGCACATCAAAAGCACTTTCTCCTTGCTAGGAGGAATGACCAGAGAAAAACTGCGACTGCTGCTTGGCTACCACTGAAATCTAGATGCCATCAGGATTCAGGTGGCTGATGCACAATTTGACACTGAGCACGCTGTGCTATCAGAGTTTGCATGTGAGTAAGTAGGTGCATATAAACCAGCTTCATCAGGCAGCTTGGGACTTCTGACTGTGGTGGTTTGTGAAATGTCACTAAAATTGAAATGCTGAATTTTGGGGAAAACCCACTGGCTGTCAGGACCTTCAGCACACACTGTCTCCTGTCCAGAAGTTACACTAAGCAAAGGGGAAGTAATTTCTTTATGACAGTGCTCTTCCTGAAGGGTAGGAAAGAAAAGCAAGTACGTGAATAGGAAAAGGCACCCAGTACAGACTGTCCAAAAGAAGGAAGGGCTGAAAAGTGGAAAAGTCCCCAAGCATAAAAACCCAGACTTTAATTTGTGAAAGAACAGTACTCAGCACCCAAGGAAGTTTGAGGTAGAGATGAGCCAGATGACTCAGTTACTTAGCAGAAGACAGTCTGTGAGACCAGACAGAAAGAAAAAAGTCTGCATGGTAAAGAGAGATGCTTTGTAATCGGACTCCAAACATAGGAAAGGAGGAAAAAAGTGAAATATGTACAGAACATTGAAAAATGTGAAGAGTTCATGCTAATTTCTTCATAGTCTTTGGGAAGTAAATCCTGCAGCTTGATGCAAGACCATTTTATTATTTGAAGACTCTTCAAAGGGCTGGCTTTGTTATTCATTGCCATCTTAGGTGCTCCTTCAATTGTTAACTATTGGATGAAGACCTGAGGAATGAAGAACAGACGTTTGCACGTAGGCAAGAAAAGAAATAGCATAGAAAGGAGACAAAGCTACTGTTTACAGAAAATAAAAACAAACCCAATAATTTAAAAGAGAAAAGGGCCTGGCTTTCGCTCCTTGAAATGTATGTTTCCAACTTCAGCCTCCAGTTTTGCCCAAAAAAAAAAAAAAAAATTATGTGGATTTTTTGAAAGTGCCTGTTTGTCTTAGAAAGAGCCCTTGGAAGCTGAGCAATGACTTGCCCTGTCAAATGGTAACACTCACTAGCTTATAAATATGTAAAACTAATATAACACAGGCATGGTGCTCCGTTGCTGTCTGAAAACTCAGCCGTACTCAAGGGCGATTCAATCTGCATTCATTGCTTCTGTGGGAACAATCCATTTGTCGGATGTTTTCCATGTTCATGATAACCTCTGAGAAGCTCAAAATGAATTGCCATCGAGCAGAGTGACTTCTCAGGAAGGTTTGCCAGTTTAGCTGTAATCATGTAAGCAAAGCAGAATCATTGACCCTCCGAGAATCAATACAGCTGTGCTAGTGCAAAAATATTTACAATCGTTGTCTTTAGACCATGTCTGCAATACAGACTTGGGAAAGCATCAGTCATGGGGCTGTGATGTGTGACAGACATTGAGTACCCAGCCCACAGGGATTTCCAAATGGCTGTGCCTTAACCCAAGCAGAGTATTCCACTAAGCAACATAGCTGAAAGGAGTTTTGCCTAGGTAACCTGTACCCCATTTTTCCATGCCAGAAATATGTTCATTGGAAAAAACTGACATTATTCGGGTGTAAACCAGGTTTTTTACCAGTATAGGTCTCATTTAGGCTAATAAAAATCCTTAAGAGGCAATATTGGAGAGGCAAGTCCTTTAAGATTTCCCATGTGCAGTGCAATGACTTCTGTCTTCAGCTGTCTCCCTGCACCCTCTCAGGTCCCCTACAGTGAGTACCAAGTAGGGCATCCCTCAAAAACACCTGTTGATACTCTACTGGTACTTCTGCATGAAGTAGTGTAGACCAGGGTAGAGGAAACATTCTTAACTCTGTGTCTAGATTAACCCAGCTGCTTTCATAAGAAAAAATTTTGTCTGAGAGGTCAATAAATACCAGCAGGGAAATACAGCAAATATCTTAGAAAAGAAACCTCTTCTACAGACACAACTGATCTGGAATGATATCTGCCTAACCATCACCTGGTTTTCCTCTCTCTTTCCACGTAAGACCAATATATTATCATTGGTGGCATTTTAGCCTCCTTTCACAAGAATATGAGGCCGGTGTAATTACTCTGTCTAAGACTAGGTGTACATGTATTTAAACCCTTTCCAGCAATAATTTTAAAACCCATTATCAGGTTTAAAAATTATTAAATACATTGACAGAGAGGTGAAAGACTCAAAGACACAAAAGCGATACAAATAGGAGGATGAGGAAGAAGAGAAAAGATCACATAGCAGAAGAAACCCCTGTATTCTGTCTTGCTTTGGGACCATCACTGAAGAGTCAGAAGAGTCATAAAAACTTGAAGGCATCTAAGGGAAGAGCACTAGGATGGAGGGGACACTGGAGCTCACAATGAGCAAGGAGAGGCTGGGATGGCTGGCTTTGTTCAACCAGGAGAGGAGAAAACTACGGGCAGGGGGATCCAGTTCCTTTCTTTTTACTGCCTGATGGAAGGAAAACAGGGGAAATGGAGACAGCCCCTTCTGAAAGACACACAGTGAAAGGACAAGATTAAACAATCACAACTTATGTTGGAGGCTATTCCAGCTGGACAGAAGAAAATTGTTTCACCTTTAGAGGACTTCAGTGCTGGAACAAGACCCCTGAGAGGGAGGGCATTGTCCAACCTTGGAGATTCCCAAATCTTGCTGAATGAGACCCCAAGAAATCTGATCTACCTCCAGAATTAGACCTTCTCTGACCTTAATGCTGTATTAGACACCTCAAGGGGACCCTTCCCACCTAAATCATGGTATGTGATTCACCTATCATTAGACACCAGGGGCACCACACAAAAATTCAGCCTCAAGATATGGATCTATAGGAAATGAAACTTCTTTGGCTTTGCTACTCATGGAATTATCTGAGCTTTTTAGTAGTGGTTTGCCTTTATTAAGAGGAAGTTGTATTAAAGCAGTAGTGTGGAAAATAAAGAATGGAAATATGTGTTAGCTCTCCCTTCACTAGGCACAAAAAGAAAATGCAACTTTAATCATAGTGAAAATCTGCTGCTTAAAAGATGAAAGTGATTTTTCTGCACAGCTTTGAGTCCTGGAGCCAAGTAAGCCTATGGAAAGTTAGGGGTGTGCCTTTATTTCCAGTGCAGGAAAGGAAAGATCGTAACAAAAATGTAGCAGACATCGCTAGTGCCCTATGCCCAGGGTTTTCTCTCTGTCTCATCAGATGCACCCGTTGTCTCAGTTTCACCTATGAAATCAGTGCCCTTAGCTTTGGGTGATCTGAAATGGGATGCTGTACCTGGCTTTGGATGAACTGGATGATGCTGCTTCTGCCCCAAGAAAGTTGCTGAACAGAAACAGTAAATAAAACCCCCTGACTTTACTCTTCCCCAGGAAGACAGACCTCTACAAACAGTAGGATGTCAGGCCCCAACCCATGACGGCAGAGAACAGAAATGGGGCAGCCTCACAGCCCTCTCTTGGCACACACAGGGGAACACAACTGCATTCAGCACCTCACGGGCTCTCATGGAGTATCCAAAACATCAGGGATAAAGCCCTGAGCAGCCCAATCTCAGCACTGCCCCTGCTCTGAGCGAGTCTGGATCAGAGACCCCCTGAGGTCCCTTCCAACCCAATTCATTTTATGATCATGCAAATATTTACTTAAGAGCTTTAACAATCAACTGATGCCAATTTAGTTGTCTTGCACATGTCCATTCACCAGCCTCAAAGAAAAAGATAAGTAAAAATTTCAACCAAATGTGGTTTTGAAATGGTGGTGTTTGTTTTTTTGTAACCAGGAAAAATATAAATTGGGGGTGGCAGCTCCTTTTTTCACAAGTTTCTATCTAACCCACTGAATTGCTTTAGTTTAAAAAATTACACGCTACACTCTGGAGCCATTTCACTTAGGGATTCTTTTTTTTTTTTTAAACCCATCATCTTTAGACAGGATTTTTAACAGCCTTTAATTATTTTTAATTGTGACTTATTCAAAATTGCTTTGTTTCATTTGTTTGCTCCTAACAAGATGTTTTAGCCCTCTCCCAAAGTTTGTTTATATAGAGACAAGGACTCCAGTCTTGACTTTTCAAGGTGTGTGTTGGGGCTGCTCATTAGCTCTGCAAAAATGCATTAATCTGCATCTCTCTACAGATTAACATAGTTTTGTCAGTGTAAAACAAATATTGGTTGCAGACTTTGAAAGGGCAGCCCAACCAAGCAGTGATTCCTCCTGTTCCCTGAGAGGCTTCTGCTTTCCTGTCTCCTGACCTTTTCCAGCTCACCATGGCTCCTTCTCTTCACCTTGGCTGTTATACCAGATCACTGCTCCTGGGGCTCTGTGTCTTCCCATTTTTCTGACAAAGCTTCCCTTGGTAATTTATCTGGAGCAACCAAACAATATCTGCTATGGCTCCAGATTTGCTGTCCCAGAAAACCTCCTCACCAGCCTCTTGGTGGGGAAAAGGAGGTTGTTGCTATTGCACAGCACGCCCCAGCTCCTGCACTAACAGCAGGACCAGTCATGCTGGGCCTGTTACTCCTCTGGAAGGGACCAAACCCTGACATAATCCCAGGGGGGTGGCTAAGTAGGGATGATTGGACCACTCGTGAACAAGCAGCCCACTAGGACATTGCATGTACCTACAGCACTCCTATGACCTCCCCAGAGGAAGCAGCCTGGGAGAGGTCCCTAAAACAGGGAGACCAAAAGAAGTCCATGACTGGAACTTGTTCAAAGAAAGTCCCTCATGTCAATTTTCACGCACTGAGTGAGATGTTTATATTGGTGAGACTGACCATAGCTATGCAGCTTGGAAGGGACAACTCCTAGGCAAGACATCTGACTCCTTAAAATTTTGCTGAAATAGCTACACGTTGAAACCCAGTCAGCTGGTGTGCCTTCCCACCTAGAAAATAAACGTGAGCAATCTTATATAATTATAATAATTAGCATTTGTAGTATGATGATGCTTTGATGCAACCCATTTTATGTGGCTTTTTATCATTGTTCTTTAATTAAAAAGATCTCCAGCTATTGAGATCAGCATGAATGTGTCACACCCAAATGAGTGAGAAAGCAACTTTACCCCAGATCCTAAAAATAAGGGTTATTCAGAATTTGGATACCCCTGAATCTGGCAGTGCTTGTAGTAGGGGTTTGGTTTGCACTTGTGCCTTTAGGTACCAGCCTATGCTTGGCGGATAAGGAAAAGAAGCCAATAAGTTTCCTAAAGCCACGGCTGGAGATGGGATCTGCCATGCTGGGTCTGAATGCTCTGCCAGATCCAACAAACTCTGCACCTTTCCTACTATAAAAGTTGCAGACGTGAAAAACAGACTATGAAACAAGACAGAATTCCTTTTGTTTCCCCTTAACCTTTTTAACAAAGAGAATCCATTAAAGAAATCTGGTGTATTCCAGAATGTATAGATTTTAAGCAGCTTGTGAGGTACAGTCATGGAACTGCAGCATACAACAATTGTTTGAAGGTGCTTAACATTCATTCCATCTTTGTTCTTATTTAATTAGTAAACATCTTCAAAGGGAACTGCCTGACTGCTCAGGCAAAGGGCACAAACAGTCCAGCACTGCAACAGGCAAATAAATGTTTAAAGGAAGATGTTTGGAACATACAAGAGGCTGGGGTTTTTCATGCAAAAAGGAGAACCAAAACCTTTCTGTGACTCACAACCCTAGTTAAAGACAAGGCAAAGCTGTTCCTGTTCTGAAGGTTGCTGTGGCACTAGGGTGTTCGTTTACAAAGGACTGTATCTATAACATGCAGGTTTGTGCTGAAATCCACTTGGGATTTGCAACTACATTAGCTACATCAATACTATTTTCCATGTAAACTGGGTTTTTTGGCACTGGTTATCATAACAATCTCAGAAATACTGACCTATTGGAACAAAGTGCCCCCAGACTCACAGTGAGCTGTTTCTAGGCTTCTGCAGAGTATTTCTGTGCACATCTCAGCATTAAGCTGGCTGCAGAAAGGACTGGAGAAAGCCCTGGTTGTGTAAGCCAGAGACCTCTTGAAACCAAAAGGTTTCTACATAGAGAGGAACAGCTCTTACAGGCAGACAGGGTCAAGCTTTGATCTTTAAAGTTAAATAACAATCTGCTCTCCCTCACAGTGTCTAAGTATCCTCAGAAGTCTGTTTTACAGGCTTGGTGACCAGGTCCCTGGTGCTCATGGAGATAGGTGGAAGTCAGGCACATAGGCACCCCTGTGGCCCCTGCTGGTGGCCTTTCCTGGCAGAGCCATGCAGTACACGTCCTGCTCTGGGCTGGCGTGGGACACTGGAGAAGAAGCTGTTGTGGGGCTGGGATGGACAAGGCTGGGATGGAATCTGGGCTGCAAACGGGAGGGATAGAAAGGCAGGCGCCTACTCCCCTCACTGTTCTGATGGGGCCAGAGAGGAACTGGGTGGCAGTTTCTTGAACCATGCCAGAAACCTTCAGCACATCAGGTGAGGTCTTCCATCACCACACCAAAAGAGATCAAAGGCACTGCCAAAGGATCATGGGCAAAATGAGGTAAAAGACCCTCCACCAAATGCTATAGTTCAGGAAAATATATGAAGAAAAAATACTGGGGAGAAAAAGGAGGGCTGTTATTGTGTCATCTGAATGTCATGTAAACTCAGTTCTGGATGACCACAAATTTTCCCTAGGCTTTTGAAACCTTTCAGTGCAATCTGGATTCACTCTGGAATTCATATTCTATAATCCTTCCTCTTTGCCACCTGTCAATCACCTGCTGTTTGAATGCAAGTTCTTTTTGGCAAAGACATTTTTATGGCATAGAAAAGTTCAGACTGGCACCACCCACAGAGTTCTCCATGCTGGAACATCTGTAGACGCTTGAAACACCATTTTAAAAATCAGTGAATTTATAAATCCCATAAAAAAGAATATTTAAGCACCCACAAGACATTTTAGGACTCTTAGATACTGATGACTCAAAAATTAATCATTGCTGATTAAGGGAATTTTACGAGACAAAATAATGGAGGAATAAATATCCAAAGATTCTTTACTTTAAAATTATTATCATGCAGCCTTATTTTATAATCATAAATCATAAAACTTAGAGCATATACATAAAGCACATAACTCATATAGAGTTTTAGAGTAGGGCTTGTGTCTGTAATTAAATAACATGAGCAAATCTAGTCAGGAGATTGTCTTAAAATGAAAAGCCACAAATAGTTGTGGGGGATTTTTCAATACCTTCTCTTCTGAGATAGACTCATAGCAAAATTTAAAATATCAAATGTTAAAATGTGAAAAAAACATGTGGATTTGGGTTTTTGGTTTTGGTTGCTGCTTTTTTTTTGTAGGCTTTGTTCTTTTAATGGAATTTTCCCATGATTAAAGGAAAAACAGAACTGTTGCAAAAGTTTCCATAGGAAGTACTTATCATTTCCCAAAGAGCTCTCATCTTCTTTCTTCTGATTCATACTTTAGATTGAAGCTGTCTAAACCCTGAGTCCCAAAATGGTACTTAAGCACCATGAAAAAAAAAGGGAATAATAAAATAATGCTTGGTGGACTATTTATAACACTATGTGACTTATGGGCTAATACCTGTCCTGTTGTTATTTCTCTGCTGTGGTTAAGCAGATGACCTCAGGACAGCAGGGAATTCACTAAAACAATCCTTTCCTCTCCAAGAGTTAAAACCCCACTTCTTGAACACACGAACCAGAAACGAAATGAACTTTTGCAGCCTTCTCTTTGCCATAAAAGGACTCCTCTCTCGGCAGCCACCAGAGTCCATTAGCTGGGAAAGCAGGCAGGTGTAAAAGAAGTTCATGTTTAACCTCACTGGGTTTGAAAGTCAGCACTGAAGTTTATCAGCTCACAAGCCCGTGAAGGGAGGAAAGGCAGAGAATGGGATTTAGTCAAAGACTTACTCAGAGTTAACACAGGCCACTGGCGCTAATAAACAAACATTGCCAGACATCAAAAGGAAGTAAGTAAATCTGGGAAGGTTTAGTCCAAACAATGGAAGGGCAAGCTAAGCCTGTTGCAGGGTGGGCAGTGGGGCGGGTGACTTAGAGATGTTAACTCTTGCCTGGGCCACAGAGGCATCATAAAGAGAGGATTGAACCCCAAATTTGTTCTAGACAACCAAGAAATTTTTGCTGTCAAAGTCAGAAAAACCCTACATTCTGAATGTCAAATTTCTTTGGTTCTCCACCTTAAATTAATCATCTTGTGTAAGCTTGGGTGTCAGCCCGGTGCAAAGATTAATGAACCAAACCTGATTTCAAGAGCTGAAATCTGTCAATTTTCACACAGTACCCAGGCAATCAGTGAGTGATGGCCTTACAGCATGGCCATGGCTGCTTGGCACATCAGAGCATAGAGTTTTCAGTATTTGGGAGACAATCTCCTCTGCAAACAAGCAGCGCAACTGCAGCACATGGAGCTTGGTGATGGGGAAGCTGTGAAGATGTAGCAGCACTGCCTTTTGCAAGAATGTCCCTGAGGTCTCTAGCAGCTTTTTGAAGAGCACACAGTTCCCATATCTTCCTTGTTTAAAGGCATCTCCTCACGTTAGGTCTCTGCCCTAGGTAGGGTTGATTGACCACAACCAAATCATGTACTACATACACAGTTCAGCAGAGCAGCAAAAGTGTCATTCACTCATCTACAGCCTCCCAATCTGTGTAACTCCCTTTGTCTTTTTTCATCTCCCAGTCTGAAATATCAGTTTTGCGCTGCCCGTAACACAGTGCCTTGTGAGCACAGCTCCGACAATGATTCCATGGAGGACATATGTCCACCCACACTCCAAAAAAGACTCTTCCTGAAGGGAAAGGCTTTGAGGATACAGCCAGAAGCTGGAAGAAAGGAAATCTCTTCAGGTGACAGGGCTCAGTGTTTTGTGAGTCTCAGAACTGTGGGTGGCCATCCATGCTCAGAAGAGTCATCTGAACCAGCAGAGTTCAAGTTGGGCTCCACCAGGCTCAGCCAAGGGTCTCCTTCCAAGCCCAAGGAGCAGGAGCTGCCACCTTGCACTGGATGCCCTAAGACTGACCTTCCTTCTGCAGAGCCAAACCTTCTCCTGAGCACTTGGGAAAGTTGGGTCATGCTTCCTCTCACTGAGGCACAATCTCATTTTTTGGAGGCTGAGGTGGAACAGGAGGTACTGGGGTGAGTAGTGCACTGCTTGCAGAGGTCAGAGCCCACCCCTCTGGGCTCACCAGGGGTAGATCTCTCATGGGCTCCTGCTGTGCATTTCCCCAAAGTTTTTTGTGTCACCTTGTTCCTGAAAGAAAGAACTACACGGTGACACTGTAAGGAATGGAAAGTTGCCCCTCAGCTGAACAGGAGGCATTACACAGCTTCTTTCCCTTTTGCCCAGGAAAAGTAAAGAAAAGGGGAAATCCACAGCTTCTTCCTAGCAGCTGGATGCCTTTGATGCATGCTCTCCCTCCTGAAGGTTGGAAGCACAGGCACTGCCTCCTACAAGGTGCCTGCAACTTATCCCCCAGCAAGTGTGTGAAAGGGAGACCAGAGAAGAGAGACTGAAGGATGCAGAGAGCACAGAGCCCCCAAGCAGGACAGACAGGTGTGATCAGGTAGGTTTTGCTGATCACCATGGCATTGTGTCTGCAGGGCTTAGGTCTCCTCTCACATTGCTCCCTCTGCCATTTCACAGCACAGACAGCCAAGCCAGAAGTGTCTTGCTCCAAAGGCAGGTGATACATTCAAAAAAACAACATCAAGAAAAGGGCCCCCATAGAAACCAGAATCAACATAGAGGTTTAAATAACATCATGCATAATACATTGCAAACTTCCACCTCCAAGCGAGGGAGAGATGGCTGAAAAGGAATGTAAGCTGAGCCAAAAAGAAAGCAAGGCTTTTTCCAAAAGGCAAAGGCTAGCAAATCTGTAAGGGCTTGCAATCTGCTGTAGCACAGGTTGCTTGAAGGCTGGGGTGAAAAATAGCAAGCCAAAAAGGCCCCAGAGCCTGAGGATTATTAACTTTTTGTCTCTTCAGTTTTTTCTTTCTGTTATTTCTGCTTAGTCAAGGCTCGTTTTGGCACCTCATGAACTCACATCTGTTGCTGGCAGCGCAGGCACAGACCACCCAACACAAAGCAACCAACAAGTGCTGAGCCACAGCTCCAGGTGGTTCCAGCCTCGCCTCCTTCCCACCCTCCCTGCCTCCCAGCTCCCTTTCCATCAGCCAGGATGTCTTGTCAGGTGCTGTGTCACCTCAGATCTCTTTCAGATCACGGTGTGCTGCCTTCCTTTGTCAGGCAAGGTAACGCAATGACAGGATGATGTGCAACGGGACCATGTTTCTTTTATTAGGATCGTGTACCTGCTGTCACTTTGGATAAGGACTATCTATTTCAAGTGGTTTCCTGTGAAGTCAACAGGGCTGAGTTTCTCTGAGAGGTCAGAAGAATTATCTGGAACTTCCAAGTGTGTCTATTCAGACCTGCATCCTCTATCACAGCATGGCCGGCTTTGTTACTTCAAGATCCCATCAGGTACATAAGCCCTAAAGCAGCCACCAGAAGCCCAAAGAACATAAGCACATATTTAACTTTGAGCTAAAGGGTTCCTCTAGATGTCAGTTTTATTACCCCTGTGCTTAAAGCTAGGCACATGTCTTTTGTGGATCCTTACAGCATCAATAATTTACATTGTGGAAGCAGCTAGAGGCCCCATTTATGTTGAGATTGTTGAACAAACAAAATAATTGACAGTCTCTGCCCTAAAAATCTTTCAGACTGGAAAGTGAATCTGCAATTCCCTTTGTAGCTTGCTTTTCCCAGATTTATTTTTCTCTCATATTTAATCCAACTTAAACACTTCCTTGCAGTAACATCAGCATGTTATTTTTAAATTCAGCTTTTCCTGACTAATAAGAAGTGACCCTCATCTTTATTGTTGGAAAGAGCAGAGGCAGCTGGGCTCAAATGCTGAAAGATTTACTGTAGAGCAACCGGTAATGTGGAGGCACAAACTGAGATATGAGCCATGAATTAAGATGCTTCTGAAATACTTCTGTGAGCTTTCAGCACTACCACAGGCTTCTTGTCAGATCAGCTGTTTTCCAGTCAAGACAATAAAAATGCACCCTCCAGATTAATTCTCCCCCAAGAATTTAGGCTTAAACCACACAGGATGCTTTGCTGACTGTATTTGGGTATACAGGAATTGGTCTCAGCCTTC
The DNA here is from genome assembly GCA_013397115.1 of Edolisoma coerulescens. Classification (NCBI taxonomy): domain Eukaryota; kingdom Metazoa; phylum Chordata; class Aves; order Passeriformes; family Campephagidae; genus Edolisoma; species Edolisoma coerulescens. The sequence goes on from VWZW01004324.1 coordinate 1,740,261, forward strand.
TTGCAATGTGGAACAGATGCAAAAGCAACACAACAACCAGAGCAAAGCAGCTGGGTCTCCATTTTCCCACTGATATGGTCTTGTGCTGTTCTATTTGCTGTCTCTTAGCAGTTCTAATCCCATGCAGAGCAGGGTCCTGGAGACAGAGCATCTCTAATGATCAGGTGTCTTGCTGCAGAGTCTGAGTGTTTATGTGTGTAATTGTCATGAGGTGTCCTTGTTCACTTCTCTTCCCATCAGGGCAGCACCCCTCCTCTGCAAAAATACTGACTCTCATTTTCCACAACTGCTGTGGTCTCAGCTCTGGACTGTCATTTGTCCAATTCTATAACATGAAGCCCCAAACTGCATCCTGTGGCCCAGTCACTGCTGAGGAAAGTGGAAAATTGAGTGTCTGGGTAGTTTTTATTTAGTTTTTGAAGTACACCCCACACTATCTGCAGTACAGCAGAGCAGATTCCTTTAGCACAATATTGCCCCACTGACTCATAGTCAATTTATCATCCTCTAAAATCCCCCAATCCTATTTCATGATAGGAAAATACTGGTTAGAAAACACCAAGTTTCCTCTTTTTCAGGAGACTGACAGAATTATTTAAGGGTTTTTACAGTAGCTGTTGTTTTTATCTCATCCTTAGTGTCCACAAAGTTGACCCCATTCAATATTCTTCTTAATTAACTCTCTGTAGCTGTAATATAATAAGAGCTGAAAGCAAGCCAAGATAAAACAATAAATTAATATTTTTATTAGATTTCAGGTTTTCTGTGGAAAAGGACTAGAGCATTCACACCTTTGTTACCGGTTCCAAATCATTCCCCTGTGTTAAATCCAGTGCTCTCCTAGGCAGATGCCATCTCCAAAAGGTAACATCCCACTCAGCACAAGGAGATGAAAAGAAACCCTTGTTCGTATTATATGTAAGCATTTCAGTAGCATCCAGAGGCTCCAGCCAGGGCCTTCAAAAGCAAGACACAGCTCACCTGTAACATCTCTGCCGAGCCTCAAAAGGTCAGGTTTAGCCTTACTGCTGCTCTTCAATAGTCCCTACTGAAGAGCAGCAGTAAAATCAGCACCAGTCTCAGCCCAGATGCCTAGGAGAACAGCTGAGATTGCCTCTGACACAAGCAACATTCATCTTATAAAGTACCAAATTAAAGACACGAAACCCTTTCCTTAGGGAAAGGAGGGGAACACCAAGCCACACTCCCTATCACACTACCTTCTACCCCTCAAACCTGCCATGCACCCCATACAGTTGCCCTCACTGAAATTTTTATTTTTTCAGCCCAAGCAGAAGCTGAGTTTGCAGCTTTCTCAGCTTGTCCTCTTCCAGTGACGGCTCCTGAGTGCTCCTGAAAAGCCCCATCTGATCTGAGGGTCAGAACCACGTTGCACACGTGGCCCACCTGGCACTAAGAGGTACAGCTCAGAGGGAGAACAGCTGGAGTTCTAGAGAGCTGATCCCATCTGCCTGGAGTGACTGGTGGTAGCTGTCCCTTTTTGCAGACACCCTTGGCCAGGAGCTCCCACACGCTGTCCTCTTCAGTGATGCTTTGCTCCAAATTTAGGGTACAATGGCACTGTGATCCATGCACAAACCCTGACACGGAGGAGGCACCATGGAGCTTGCTCCTTGGTGTCTCCAGGCTCTCCCTGTGCTTTTCCTGTTCCTCCATGAAGCCACCAGCAAGCACCCTTTGCCCTCATGTTCTTCCATACCTTTGGGACTTCTGAAGATCAGCTGCTCTTTTAATTTAGACCTCAGTCCAGTAGGCCAGAAATAAGCAATACTTCTATTTCCATAAAAGACCCCTCCTCAGTGATAAGGGTGGTAATAATAATAATAATAATAATGCCAAACCAAAACCTGAAACTAAACCAAAACAAACAAAAAACCCCCCAAAACCCAACAAAAATTCCAAAACAAAAATCCACATTCATTGCTGATTCTGGGGTAAGGATTTGAAGCCATTTCCTTAGTTTCTACAGATATTTGACAGTACTGATTTAGACTTTTGGGCCATTTCACCCTGTTGGTATATATTAAGTAGTGAGATCTGACTAATTTTTTAGGTCTTTTGTTTTAGCAAGGATGATTCAGGTAGGGGTGTAAGAAGTTGAACCTGTGGAATTTATCTGTGGGGCAGAGGAAGCAATCTGCACAAAAAAGATTTCTTTCTCTTTTGTATTTTCTACTGAATTGTATTTAATAGAAAATATTAGAAACCATACTATATTCAGGAGAAAATCCTTCCTTTGTTATGTCTTTGTTTGGGATGAGCAACCCTCTGACAGATCTGCTTCAAGCAGAGCATTGAGGTGCTACACTAAAATTATTTGATTTCTACCTTCCTGACATCAGCTTTCTAAGAAGTTAAATGTGTGCCTCTGATTTACTAAAGGGGTGAAAGTGATGGAGAAGATCCAAAACCAGCCAACAGCATTTGAAAGACTTCCCTCAAACTGGCTGGGGTCTGGATCAGACCCAAAGACAGTTGGTCTGGAGAAAAAGAAAGGAAGAGCAGAATCTGAGTATTCCCCAAGCGTCAGAGACATAAGCAAGGCTGCATGCAATGGAAATAAGGAAAGGCTGACTGATAGAGATAATGCAGCAGTTTCCTTACAAGCTTTTCTTTGTTCCTATGCTTTAGGACAAGCCAGTTTCTGACAGATTAGCCAAGTACCCATTTTCCTTTCAGAAGAAGCTGTGGTGAGCATCAGTAAAGGCTGAATATACCACAGTGCAGAACAAGTCTGCTGCTTGAGGTGACAGCCTTCAGCAAGGAACCTGAGCCAGCTGGTCTGAACAAGAGGCAGGCACGCAGCAGCGCTGCCGGACACGCAGCTGTATTTGCAGTACACAGGCACCTGCAGTACCAGACAAGGGGTACAACGAAATTTCTCTCACCCAAATGCTGATCAAAGAGCACTGAGATATTCCAGGCCAAGGTAACGATAATCCAGCAACGTGTTACACGTGTTGGTACAGAAGCAATAGCCCCAACACAATCCAAAGGTGACAAGTAGCAATAGGACATTGGGAAATGACTCAAAGTTGCATTAAGGGAGGGTCAGGTTGGATATTAGGAAAAATTCCTTTACTGAAAGAGTGGTCAAGCATTGGAACAGGCTCCCCAGGGAAGTGGTGGAGTTACCATCCCTGGGCAGACATGGAACATCATGATATGGTTTACTGGGCATGGTGGTATTCTGTCAAAGGTTGGACTTGATGATCTTGGGGGTCTTCTCCAACCTTAATAATGCTATAATTCTATGATGACTGCTGGTGCTCTACAGACCAACAGGCACAGACCCCTAAAAAATCCCACAGCTCTTTTAGAAGCATGAATACAAAGCTATGATAAAACTCCATTTTTTTGTAATTTCATGCTGCCTACACACCTCTTCTCCATTGATCTCCCCTACAAAAAACCAAGACATTCCTCATCCTTGGTGGTGGTTGCATATGTGTGGGAGGAAAGCATGAACCAATTACTGTTTATAAAATGTTTTTGATTCCTAAAAGACTGTAACTCCCTCTATAAACATACCACATGACTTAAGTTTTCTGTTAGACTCCAATGATTGATGAATTTTCAGTCCAGAAATGCCATTTTGATTCAACTAAGTCAAAACTGGGCACAAGAGAGGCCAGAGAATTTCCTGCAGCAGGTCTCATAATCAGATTAAAACCTGTGGTTACATCTTAAAATCATAGAATTCTTTAGGGTGGAAAAGACCTCTAAGATCATTGAGTCCAGTCGTTAACTCAGCACTGCAAAGTCCACCACTAAACCATGTCCCTAAAGAGCAACATCTACATGTCTTTTAAATCTCTCTAGGGATTGTGACTCCACCAATTCCCTGGGCAGTCTGTTCTAATGCATGAACACCCTTTTACTGAATAAATTAATAAATTATTCCTAATATCCAATTTAAACCTCCTCTGGCACTATATTAAGACCATTTTCTCTTGTCCTATTGCTTGTTACTTGGGAGAAGAGACCGACACCCACCTGGCTACAGCCTCCTTTCAGGAGTTGTAGAGAGTGGTAAGATCCCCCTGAGCCTCCTTTTCTCCAGGCTGAACACCCCCAGCTCCTCCAGCTGCTCCTCATCAGACTTGTGCTCCAGACCCTTCCCCAGCCCCATTGCCCTTCTCTGGACACTCTCCAGCCCCTCGATGTCTTTCTTGCAGTGAGGGGCCAAAAACTGGACACAGGACTGAAGGTGTGGCCTCACCAAGGCTGAGTACAGGGGGAACAATCACTGCCCTGGTCCTGCTGGCCACGCTATTTTTGATACAGCCCAGGTGCCATTGACCTTCTTGGCCACCTGGGCACACACTGGCTCATGTTCAGCCACTGTTGACCAGAGGACCTTTTCCTCTGGGCATCTCTCCAGCCACTCTGCCCCCAGCCTGTAGCACTGCATGGGGTTGTTGTGACCCAAGTACAGGACCTGGCCCTTGGCCTTGTTGAACCTCATACAATTGGCCTCAGCCCATCAATCCAGCCTGTCCAGATCCCTCTACAGAGCCCTCCTACCCTTTGGCAGATCAACACCCCCACCCACCTTAATGCTGTCCGCAAACTTACTGGGTGCCCTCGATCCCCTCATCAATATCATTGATAAAGAGATTAAGCAGAACTGGCCCCAGTACTGACCCCTGGGGAGCACCACTGGTGACTGGCTGCCAGCTGAATTTAACTAAATTTGCATGTGGCAACAGAGGTAGCAAACAAAAAAAGGAGTGTTTCTTTGTTTCCCAGAGAAAGAAGAGCTGATACTTGAAGGAGCTTTAGCATGAATCTCTCAGTGATTTTAATAAAGAAAAACATTTTAAGAGCCCTACACTAAGTTTTCATTTAGGGAGCATAGATCTGTTCTGCCTGTGGTATCTGCTACCATTTAGGGTAGAAGGTTTTTATCCTTCTTCTTCTTCCCTGGCCCAAGAACCACAAAATGGCTTTTCCTGGAATGGCTCGACTGCATGTAACTATAAATTAAAGATGAGCTATCTCTACACTGAAGCCCTGTTCAAGACCCACATCAAAACATGTCAGTCCCACATTTACAAAATGCATATTTGCTTCATGCTAAGAAAACTGACATTTGCAAGTGGCTGTGTGCTTTGTGCTTCACTGAAAAAACAAGTTTTAGCTGTGGTTTGTGAAAGGTGGGCTTCTCTCACCAGAGGCACATACTTTCTCAGGAAAGGATGCACTGGTCTCATTAAGATCCAGTTGAGGATGAATTGCCCTGCTAAGAGGGATGTTTTGAAAGTTCAGTATCTAAATAATGAAGAAAAACACAGAACACTCAAAATAATAAGACCTGCCATTCATACACAAGTTTAACCTGGAAGGATGAAGCATGCCAGGTAGGAAAAAATTAAAAGCATTTCAAAGTGCCAGGCAAAACTCTAAATGTATCTTCCCACAGTGACATCTGCCCACCCCTTACAAATAATGGAAAGTGTGTCTCAATCATATCAATATTTTCCCCAAGTCCTCTATGCCTACATATCAAAAGTCATAGGAAAAAAAGTAATGCAAATAAACATACAGAAAATGAAATCCAGAACTCTTAAAATCAATGGCAGTTTTGCCACTGGTTTCAGCAGAGCCAGATTTCACATACAAATAACAAAGCAGGTCACCAATGTCCATGTCAGACCACTTCCAGAATGGAAGCTCCTTTAGGCAAAGGGAGCTTGGCTTTTACCTTTCTAAAGTCCTAATTCAACATAGTACTTAAAGCCCTTGAGAGAGAGATTATTCAGTGTTACACTAAATAAGCACTTATCCAACTGCAACCTAAGTTTGTATCTTCAGGGAAAACACAAAAGTGAAAAGGGACATGTCCTCTCAAGGAGGATGGCAAGACTGAATTCTCCCTAACCCTTCTCTTAAATGCATGTTGCTTTCTGGTATTTGAGTGCCTGAAGAAAACATTTCCCGTTTGGGTCATAGATAATGAGGGACTAAAGGAGGAAATGTCTCCAGGCTCTCTGCTGAGCATCACATTTCTGTCAGTGGTGGCACTCTCAAAGCTCGGCAGCAGTCCTCATGCTTTGGGAATCCCAAAGACAAGGAAAATCCTCTGAAACCCAAGGTTTGCAAGGTACCACAAGAGGCCAGATGAGGTTCAGAGTGGCATTGTCCAGTCTTGCCCATTCTTTCCCACACTGAAGCAGCCACCAGCTATGCAGTCTCTGAGGAGACCTGAATTCTGTCACCATGACAGCCTTAAAACCTGACCTCTCCACAATCCCCATCCACCAGAAGGAAAAAAAGTCTCTAAAAACACGCTTCTGGCTGAAAACACCTTCCTGCGTAAGACAGCACATATTCTATCTTTTGAGGCCAGGTGGTATAGAAAGGGTTAACCAACACCCAACAAACAGGCAAGCTGTTCTTTTTCAGTATTTCCAGTTTTAGAAAGTCCCAGTCAGTTCTCTGGATAGAGCACATTTTTTAAGAAAATGGGCCAGAAAGTCCTCTACAGATGAGTCACACTGACAATGCCAGAGCAGAACAATGGAGTTGTTGTCCTATCAGGGCTAAGCCAAAAATAGTTGTTTTCATAAGGCTTTTACCTGGTTCTCATTTCTCATTTGCACTGAGGTCCAGTGGGGATGGGAGAACCAGTTTAACACTAAACTTTTCCAAGATGTGTAGCAGAAGTATATTACTGAAAAGGATGTAGCAAATGAGATTGGTGGCAAATTACTACCATATTGGCAGAAGAGGTGACTGTGACCTTAGAAGGCGGTAGGCAGGTCATGGCATTCTGGGTTTCTGCCTATCTAATAAAATCTTTCTTTATGCATCATAAGTATTCCTCTTTTCATGAAAGTACCCCAACACTTGTTTATGAGTCTCTGTGAAAGGTAGGCCTACTCTGGTTATTATTAGTGATCCCAGTAGTCACATTGCTCTTGAAATAAAAGTCCGTAATGACTGCAAAATAATTCTCAATCATCTTTTTATTTCACACATTTCATGCTTATACAGGTCTTTCATAAAGAGCAAAACCCAATGTCTTGGAGGGACATAAGAGTATGCTGCAACTAATGTACACAGGACAAAACTCTGTTATATCCTTGCAGCCTAGGTATCTTTTTATCACCTTCACCTCCAAACCCATCTGTCTCGAGTTGAGTAGTGTGCCCAACCAAGAGAAAACTATGTCATGTCATGGCAGGGCTGTTTGGCCTAAATTCAAAGTGGGCCATGGTTTTAGATGCCTGAATTAAGACATGATAAAAGGAGTAAATTTTCAGAAGTATTAAATATCTGCCCATAAAGAGAGACATAAATAGAGAAATAAAAAAAAAGCAACAATTCTTTTTCAGTTAGAACACTAGGAAAAAACCCAAAACACTAAAGCCTATATTAAGTCTCTGACATGAAAAACCCTTCACTAAGTCACACAACACTCAAAGATGTCAGATAAATAGTACAGTAACTGGCTGGCATAAAGAAATCAAACAAAGTCTTCAAAACTGCTGTGGAGAAGATGGCAGAGCCCAGAAGTTGAATATTTCAAGTGGTTACACATATCCCTCCCTGGAAGCTGGCAGCTAACCCTGTACACATTTTTTAAAAACCATTATGGAAGTTGTCACGTTCTGTGACATGTTGATCAAGGTTCCCCACCAAGCAAGGAGCTTTACTAAACCTCAGACCTGCTTTTGAGTTGTGCACACATCCAAGCACAAACATACAAACACAAGTCAACAGACCCGCAGTGTCATGGAGCCAACGATATTCTTTCAAAGCATCAGGCTGGGAGAGGGGGCCAGAAGCTTTTGGCAGTGCTCAGACCTCCCAGCCTGAGAGGAGAGGCTCTTGGGTTGCTCAGTGCACATTCTGTCAACTGATTTCAAACCTTGGGAACATGACAAGAGCTGTAACCTCCCCGCTAAGGATCGCCTTCGCCCACCTTGGTGAGCATAATGAAAGGAAGGGGGGTGAGAGGATGCAGGGCAAGGAGGGGGGACATTTTTCCCCCAGCCCCTCAATCCATCACAAAGCATTCATTTGCAGCACTTTAGGGCTACTCATTTATTCACACGGTTAGTCACTTTAACATGCTGTAAACATGTTGCAAACACTTATGCAGATGCACCAACTAGAGCAGTTCAGCTATGGCATGGCACCTCAGCAAGGTTTCATGTCCCTTCAGGTCTAGTTTTGTTAAAAAGCACAAGACACAAAAGACTGGATGGATACAGAAACAGGTACAAAGAACATTCAGGACAGAGAAAGGACCATCCTCTGCACTAGGCCCTCTGAGATACCAAAATAATCCCTGTTGCCTCCTTCTTTGTTTAGACCATGAGCCTTATGCTCATGGGAGTCCATTTTAACAGGACACGAAGATACACCAACATGGTGCAAACAGGCAGGACCAAAGTCCACCTTCTACTTTTCAAGCCAGACACATTTCTAAGCTCAGTGCCTTAGCCAAAGAGATGCCAGCTCCCCTGGAGATAACCTATCATGTTGGTGTAGACAAGCACAGTGCTGTTGATCTCTTGGCTGACCAACCAGGCTACTTCCTATGGTAAGACGACTGTGTAAATTGAAAGAAGTTTTAATTCTCATTTATCTGACACTTGTGAGATTGCATCTGGAACATTGTGTTCAATTTTAGGTTCCCCAGTAGAAGCAATGCATTGACATAATGGGCAAAAATACATTTCATCCATAATTCATGTGTGCTGGATTCCAGGACTGCTGGTTTATGCAGGATGAGCTTTCCAGCATTGAATCAGATCAATTTTAGCTGGAATTTTAAGGGCAGAAAAATAGTCATTTTTTCAACAACAAGCATGACTGGTTTGACTCCAGTGGATGCCTTTTTTTATTCCTAATAATAAAACAGACACTGGTACAGATGTGTGCAGACATAGCATAGACACTATTATGTGACAAGCAAGACACTGAACATCAGGTTGCATACCATTTGTGTTTAATATTCCCATATTTTTGAGCCATCTTTCCTTCTGTGCCTTCTTCTTCTCACGAATAGGAAGATACAGCACACTTTTTAATTGTATCAGCAGCAATCTAAGAATCTCCTATGCATTGTCTGTAGACAAGAACAAAACTCCTCCCCAGTCATCTAACATTTCTTTCACATTATTTTATGTCTACTATCTGAAGTCCAAGGGTTTCTTCCCTTCCTTGCCATACGAGAGCAGTAATAGAAACTCAGCAAACATAGGATTTTCAAGAGAGACAGTATCTGAAAGCAGTACTTAATAGAAATTTAATAGAAATTGCAAAATTCACATCTGTTGTACCTCACCACTGAGGCCCCTGTATTCCAAACCCTTCATCTTGTCCATACATGTAAATAAGACAAGTTGGTTTCATCCCTTGGCACTGGAACCAACTGCCCAGCAGCTCATATCCAGACAGCCAAGCTCTTTCACATCCCCAGAACAAGGTGCCTGCAGCCTAATTACTACTGGTGATGGCCTCTGGCCAGTGTGCATCCCCAGATGGTGCCCAGGCATTGTCTGGAGAAGCTCTAGCTGGGGCTGGAGCCGTGCTAACAGCTTACAGAACAGACAGGTACACAGCAGTGTTCAGGGTTATGCCTTGTCCCTATTTAACCTGCTGGGATAAACCTGGCCACAACCTCCTACAGCCCTTGCATTTGAAGACTTTTCCCCTCTCTTGGTCATCACAGAAGAATGGTGTCTGCTAAGACAAAGCCCAACTGCACTTCAAGAATTTTGTCAGCAAGGGCTGGAAAACAGCCGGTCAATACAAAAACTCTTAGACTTTATTGTTATTATTTATCCCATCTGGCTGTCTAAGGTATCTTTTAAGGGCTAAGGTGACTGTTGTTTCTTTAGGAAGCAGACTGGTAGTTACATGGGGAGGAATAGGGGGTAGAACCTGAAGTATCTGTCAAGTTCTGGAAATAAAATATTATACAAGAGGTGACAGATCAAATACTGCATGTCTGTCACTTACAATCTGGTCTCTAAGGCTCCACAAGACACAGCTCTTATTTTAAGGTCATGTTTCCACACCCTTCTACAGTATCTTTGCACAACTTGATTGAGACACATGCCTGAGGGGCCACCTTGTACGCACTGGCCCTGCCTGCCATTTATCATCATGCTGGAAGTGCTCATGAATTACCCTCCACATATACTGGTTTATTTAGAGATAATTTGAGTTGCAGCATGTGTGAACAGGGCCTTTCATTGAAAACCTGCGAGCAGCCAGACAGAGGGAGGGAGGGCTTGTGGGAAGGCATGACAAAGTGCTTCAAGCAAATGACACCCCAAACTGTTCCACCTCTGCAAAGCCAGCAGGTAGCCCACAGCACGGGGGAAACACCAGTGCAAACAGCTGCCACTTCTTGCTCGTCCAAAACCAGGCATTCTGCATGTTTATTTAAACTCAGCTGACTATTAAAGTATACACACATAATACTGACCACGGGTGTTGCAATGACATGTTTCAATGTTCCAATGGAATCTTGTTTTCTTTTGACCCTTTCCAGACAAACCAGAAATAGGTAATTCTAGTGAGGAGAAAAAAAAAATAAATAAAACAGAGCAGAAAAATTAAGAATAAAAGAACACTTTCCTTAGCATCTTGAAATAACTTGGGATTAGTATTAAGAGCTTGGATGGATGCCAGGTTTCTACTCCCCTAAAGGGAAGACATACAGCTACCTGCTCTGTGAATATTAATAACACTGCTAAGCAATGTCATGTCAATTGCCTTACAATTACAATTGTAATTACAATTACACCTTAAAATTTGAATCCATAGGTGCAGAAGAAGGACACCCGTGTACAGCTGAATGTTAACAAATGACTGCCTAGGAGGATAGTCCCATTCAGAAGCCTCACATGAAATTCCCTGGTCTTTCTACAACTTCCTATTCAGCCCTTGCTATCCTCCTCTTGCTCTTCTCAGAAGCCAAACTGTGAGCACCAACAACTGATATATGAAGGACTTAGTCACTTGTTGAGCTGGAGCAGAAAAACCCATCCTTTGGCAGTGGGTAATCACCTATTTATTGTGGTGATTATTAAAATGTAAAGTTCAGGTTCCAATGCAACTACTATGGTATCATTGTATAACTCCTAATATTTCTGGATAGTCTAAGCTGAAGGTGTGTATCTTGTTTTGGAACACGAAAGAAGCGTACAAGCCTGAGAGTGTATGTTGCTGTATATCTGGGGTAATCATGCCAAATAACTGCATTGACTAAACAAACTATATATTGATATATATCTATATAATTACTGATATCAACCTAAGTCCAAAATCAGGACACTTTTTGCTCTGGTCTATGCAAACTTTACACATACCTTTCACCTAAAAGAACTCTAGCTACATCTCAGGAAGTGACAACTCCATCTAAGGACCCCATCATGGTACCAGACAGCTCCATGCGATACCACAACAGTCCATGGAAACCAAGCTCACTCCTTGGAGAGACCTGGCTTCTAGATACTGGCAGAGAGGCCAAAACCCTGACTGCTGAATGCATGCAAGACCAAAGACCGGTCCCTGCTAAATTTAACTTGCAAGAGTTACTTGATAGCTCAAGCTACACAGAACTGCACTTTAGTTCACCTAGATGTGCAGATAGGATTATTTCACCATCAACAAGAGCACCTTTAGAATTTAGTGATGACCAAATGTTACCAAAAACCATTGTCCTTTCCAGCCCAGATTTTGTTCTGTTTAACTAATTTGCACTGGTATCAATGCACACAAGGATCTTCTGTTCTTTGCATGTTGACATCCATAGTGCTTTAAGCCATTTGTCTGGTGTCAAACACATTATTTCTCCATGCAGGGGAAGTGAAAAACAAAGAGTAAACAGCTTTGTGTGGAGAGATGTCTTCCAGTCTAAAGACTGGTGAAGAATACATTTTCTACCTACAAAAGGGCCAGAAGGAAGATCCAGGAAACTGCAGACCAGTCAGCCTTGTTTCCATCCCTGAGAGAACTATGGAACTGGTCCTTACAAAAGCTATTTCCATGCAAACACATTTCAAGAAGTTGACTGCTAAAAGCCAACATGGACAAACTGAAGGGTCAGTCCTGCTTGACCAAACAACACGCTCAGAGGACGAAAGGAAAGTAGTGGATATCATCATCAACTTGATTTTCACAAAGCATTTGACACAGCCTTCCTCAAAATCCTTTTTGACAAGTCAATAAGATATGGACTGGGCAGATGAAACACAAAATGGTTGAGGAACTGACTGAACTGTTCAGCTCAGAGGCTCAAAAGTTAAAAGGCTCAAAGTCATGCTGGCATCTGGGCACAAATTAATTTATTCTGGAGTCAATGCAATTCAGCTTTATAAGTGGTCTGGAAGGAAGGCTTCAATGCATTGTCACCAAATTTGAGGATGAGCCTAAGTTGGGTGAAGAGGTAGCGGTGTTGGAAGAAAAAGTCACCATATAGAGACCTCAACAGGCTGTTGAGATTTGGCCAGCAGGAATGAAGTTTAACATGAGGTTCAGCAGAGATAAAAGTCAAGTCCTGAACCTGGGGTGGAATAATCCCAAGCAGGAGCACCATCTGGGCACTGGCTGGCTGGACAGTTGCTCTGCTGAAAAGGCACAGGGTGTCTTGGCAGACAGCAAGATGAACATGAGCCAGCCAAGTATCCTGGCAGCAATGAAGGGCAACAGCATCCCAGGCTGAATTAGTGACACTGTTGCTGGTAGATGAAGAGATGTGATTTTTCTACTCTGCTCAGCACCTGTTAGGCCACACCTGGAACACATTGTCCAGTTTTTCTCTTCCCAGTTCAAGAGACATTGAAAGCCTGAAGATGGTCCAGAGAGGACCAGGAAGATGTGGGAACTGGAGAACTTTACAAATGAATGAACTGTGCTTACTCAGACTTGAGCAGGGAAGGCTTAGCATGGGGAAATCAAATCACTGCCTTCCAGTACCTAAAAAGTAGTTTTGGAGGAAATGTATCTCTTCATGAGCATGGACTATGACAGGAGAAGAAGCAATGGGCACAGGTGGCTTCTAGGGAAGTTCCACCTGAATATTGAAAAAAGTCTTTTCTGTGAGAGCAACTAAACATTAGGATCAGTTGCTTGAAGAGAGTGGAATCTTTCTCATTAGCAATAATAAAGATGCGAGTTGATTGAGCCTCTAATAACCTAATCTAAGGCCCTGTTTTTAATGGAAAGTTGGATCAGACAGTCTTAGGAGGTCCCTTCTAACCTACTCTTGTCTCTGTTTCTGTGATTCCTTCCATTATCTTCTCAATAGATACTTTGCTATGCATTTATGTCAGGGAAAAAATTGTCCTGAGCTTTTCAATTTGGAGCAGAAAGCAGTAAGGATCCAACAGCAATTTTTTTCCATCAATGTCCAACATACAAAGATCTTTAAGATCACTCATCAACTCAGACAGCAGCTCCAGCTCTCACATACCCAGACTTTTAATGCCCTGGGTTGCACCCTAACCTGGACACCTGGCAGACACTCTCTCTGCCAGGTGTCTGCCCAGTCTAACCCTGCCCAGAGGGGCTGTGAGTCTCGTGCTTCTTGCTGGCCATGCCTCCCCAACTACGGTTGTGTTTCATGCTCCACATCACGCCAGCCTGAAGCATGAGCCCTGCCCTTCACCTCATGGGCATGGTCAGGCATGCATGGCCCAGCCTCTGACTGGGAGCAGCAACCTCTCATTAAAGAGAGGAAAAAAAGGCAACTGCTACCAGTAAAGGCAAAACTGGCTGCAACCAAAGGTCTCAGCCTACCGGAAACACCTATCACGGCTTGAGCCATGAGCGCAGGGATCGACAGAGCCTCACAGATACCCTACTCCAGGGCCAGCAGCCAAAGGGTTAACTATGGTAGCAATACCAAGGCAAATGATTGAGCTGTCTAATTTTTGGCTAGGCACCTTTAAACTCACCATCCCACCCACTGCCTGCCTCCCTGCTAGAATCCATACCGAGATGGACATGATAAAGAGGATGGGTTTATCAGTCACGCCAACACTTTCTTGTCCTGAATGTGGGAGGCAAGCAAGGCAGCAAGCAGGCTGGCAATGAGCTGAAGCAGTGCCAGGGGCATGTGGCTGGGGAGGTGCCAGGGCCACCAGGTGCTGTCACACACCTCTGGGATGGCTTCCACCAGTGTGAAACTGTCTCCATCACGGAAGCCACACCTGAAATACCTCTCCAAAATTGCTTCTGATAAGCAGCAATTCCTACCCTGAGGAGCTGGAGGCATGTCTAAACCCAAACTCCTCCCTTTCCTGGCCCCAGTCACCAGCTTGCTGTAAATGAGGGTGATACAGACACCTCCGTCGCTATTAGGTACAATGAGATGTCTGAGACAATGGGAACCTACTTGGTGCAGGAGTCTTTGAGGTACTTGGGATGATGCCCAGCTGTGTTTTACTTGGCCCCATCCACAGCCTTCCAGGAGACCCTGCGTCACTGCTCCCTGTCCCAGCAACATGCCAGGGCAGCCACACAAGCTGGGGAGGAAAGCAGGAACATTAGCAGCAGGGCAGGCGGCAGCCAAGCAGCCACCATGGAGCCACCTGGTCAATTAGAAAATAGGCAGAGTAGGCACCTATTTTTATGAAAATTATCTGCAATTAGATATTAACTGATTCAGACCATGCACAGGAAGACAGCATAGGCTTGAAAACAGGTATGAAGCACAGCTTCACAAAGGCAGGAAACTGATGTATGCTCATATTTATATCAGTTTCCCACAGGAATTCACTGTCTGCCCATCCGCCCTCTACTGAATACATTGGCTGGAAGGAACCAAACATGTCAGAGAACTGAAAGATATTAAGATTTCAATGCATTTTGTGAAAACACCTGAGCAGAGGAGAGAAATCCCGAAGTTGCCAGCCTAGCTTGGGGTGAGTTCATGCACTATCAGAGATCAGAGGCTTCGTATGGGGACCAGCTGTGGTCCCAGGCCTACGAGTACAGGGAAGGCACAGATAATCTCTGGATATATGGAAGGGTGGTGGGAAGGTCTCCGGCCAGGGGTCTCTGCAAGCGACAGACTCAAGTGGAAGATGGGACATGGGCCTCCCATGTCAAAGAGGAAGTTGTCAGTGCTGGTCTCTGTAAGTTCTTGTGCTTGGTAAAACATGGAAAAAGTAGATACACCCAAAGAAACTGAAGTTTGGCTTAAAAAGCATTACAGTTTCCTCCTTACACTGACCTACACCCTCAGTGGGCACCAGTTTTCATCCAGTGGTTTCTCAGCTCCTGAACGCTTCCAATATTTCAAAAGTTTTCCCATGTTTCATAAAATCAGGAGTCTTCAGCACAAACACAAGCAAAGAGAAATGTGGGATGGCCAGAATGCTCAGTGCTCAGGCAGGGTTCAGGCAGGGCTCACAAAGGTGGCCAGCACAGAGCTGGCCATGAGCAGCAGGGATGCCCTTGGGTAGCCTGAGGAGGGGGAAGCCCCAGCTCCTGTGTCCTCTCTTCCCTGAATAAAAGCAGCTGTAGCTGCTGAACCACCTGGGCTTGCAGTAGAAGCATTTTGAGGTAAAGTGCTATGGATCTGGGGGCTCTCCTAAAACAGTGAGCAGATAGTGATCTGGGAATGGCTTAATGCCCTTGGGTGTGGAGACCTCCAATTCAGCTCCACGGTACAACCAGGCATTTTAGAGTCTTCACTCCTAACTTTCTAGAGCTCTTTTGAGTGACCATTCACCACACGCTAACAAATTATGCTTGATTTTTATTAAAAACCCATCCTGATATACACAAGTCAGACAAAAGAGGATGTCACCCTATAAAGACCAAGTGTGGATGGACAGGTGTGACAGTGAGCATGACAAACAATGCAGTCCTGGCTGTAAAGAAAATGTAGCGGGCAATGCAACCACGTTCATGGGCAATGCAGCCCTGTTCATGTCCCCCAGCTGGTTCAAAGTTCAACCACAGAACCCAAAGCAGGAAGGAGACACAAAATAATGAAGACCAACAGTGTGCTGGTGTGGGAATGGTAAGAAATGGTGGGGAATCCACCTCTTATCCAAGCAAATCTTCCTGCGTCCTGTCACAGGAAACTATTTCAAATATTTCACCTATGATAAAAGGGGGGTATCCTAATTGAGGGTTAAAAATGGGAAATCCTATGGCTGAAAGAAGGAACATCCGTCACAAGGAGATGCCACCTTCACACTGAGAGAGTTTCACAAGAGTTGAGACCACTCAGAAAGTGCTGTATTTTAAAGCTTTTGTTGGACCTGGGATGCTTTCTTCTTAACTTAGCAGACCCTGAGGTCCTTATCAGTGCTGGAAGTTTAGACGACCTGGCAATCTTCCCGAACATTTTCTTTAAAATGAATAAACCTGACAAGCACAATACGAGTTACAAACGGCCTTGACTTCCAGGAATAAGAGGATGGTTCAAAGAGTGCAAGCCTGGAGCCCGATGGAAAAAGAGCGTATCTTACAGCAGAGCCTTCCCATCCCCACCCGCATTTTTTCAGTCAATTTTCTACCCCCTGCACTTTCGCTACCAGGCAGTTGGGATGTCTCTGTGCAGCAAGACTCATTCCAACTGGCAGCTCTGGATCAAAGAGCACTGGAAGCATTAATCAGTGTGCCTAATCATTTCCAATCGCAAGAAACTTTTCTCTGTGACCTGGCATATAAACACTGAGTCATTTCATTCACTGGTTGACGGACCAGAAACCAAACAATGCTTATCATGACTAATTCATCTTACTCCTGCGGGTTATAGATGGATCAGCCTGCAATCCCTCCAGCACCAGTGGCAAACTTTAGGTGCTTTACTTAATCAAACTGATTAGCAACCTGTCTGTAGTGCCTTTTATCTGTTGGTGGCAAAGTAGTTTACAAGCATTAAGTGCACCTAATTTTGCGATAGCAAAGCAAGACATGGTGACTACATTTAAAAGCACTTCCAGTGATGTGGGGGAGCTCTTGTTTTAAGGGGGTGGGGAGGTTCAAGGCAGAAAGTTTTGCTGATGCATGAAAACCACTTAGAAAATTAAATGAGTGAATGGCGGAGTCAGGGAGGGAGCCCAGGAATTCTGATTGCCAGATATCCGTGCTGCCCATAGTACCATATGGTTTGTTGCAAAAGGAAAAGAATAATCAAACCGGACATCTGTGCCCAGAGCCTTATCTATTTGGGCACCATCCTCTGGACGGCCACACTCTTGAGCACAAAGAAAGAGTAATGAGATCTCCTCTACCCTTGGCAGATCGGCAGGGGGACGTGGTGCCTCCTGCACTAGTTCAGGTTAATATGTGTGTGATCGCCACCTGTTTGGGAGTTTGCTCCCATGGTAACACCCATTTCTTACTTAATGCCAAGAGCAGAACAACAGCCCTGTCACTGTTGCAAGGAAAGCTGACAAAAAGCTGAGGTTGCTTTAGCTTTCCCCAGCTTTCACTCAGGTGCCCCTGACTTGGGGGAAAAAAAAGCAGAAATAATTATGCCGAAGGTCAGCCTGTTCCAGGGCAGTTTGTTCCCGCTTTGAAGGAGAGAGATGTGAGGGGTGGCACAGAAACCTGCTGCTACACCTGACAGGCTCTCATGGATAAGAGCTGGTGATGGAGCCCTGCAGGAGCTGTTTGCAAACTTGCATGACCTGCCTTGAACCTTGCCCAAAACTATCCTTTTCTTCAGTTCATGGTGCCAGAGGCAATCCAGCTCCCTTTCTGCTCTCTCCTGGACACTGAGCAGTATTTCTTTACCTTGAGAGAAGGTGCCTTCAGGGAGAAGTGTGGGGAGGTGAAGAAGGATGGGAAGAGATGCACGAGCGCATGGAGACTTCCCTCCTACATTGATGCAACCCCATCTGCTGCGGTGAAAAGTTAAACGAAGGATTTCCTGGTGGAAGGGCTGCCAACTCAAAGCTTGGGAGAGCTGGTTTTCAACACCTGCTCAGCCACAAGCTTGCTGCCTGGCCTTGCACAAGTCACTCAAAAGCCACGTGCATAATGGTACTGACATATCTGGCTCCTGGAAGGAAGTCCTCAACACCGAGCTGGTTGGCTGCAGAGGATTAGGCATCTATGAATAAGTTTGGCAGGAGGCAACACATCCAATAATGGCTGCCAACCAGGGCAAGAGGAAGTGCCAAAAGACAGGAGCAAATCCCCCCCCAGGTCTCTGCTGTTTGAATTGCACATCTCTCTGGGAGGGCAGCGAGAGGCTGCTTCACCCTCTGTTGATCCAGCACCTGCAGTGGCTTAGCACATTATCACTCCTTGCTCCCATCTCTCCGCCCCAGGTTTCTGCAACCATTCACAGACCCCAAACTGTGTTTTATCCCTTTGATTCCCAACCCCAATCTGCTGCAGAGGTTAATAAACATGACCGGACAAGCAGGGGACAGGCAGGACATCTGGAAGCAGTAGTACTTCCATGAGCTTCAGGGAGCAATGCCAGGGCTGGTCTCTGGGTAACTCCTCTCTCTGCAGATGGCTGGGGACAGGGATTTTGTGCCTCTGCTTGTCACCTGGTGGTCAGGCACCAGGAAAAGGGAGGCTTTGGATATGGAGTTCTGCACAAACTCTAGGCAGCTCTCAAGAAGCCAAGCAGAGCCATATCTCCCTCCAATTACGAGCAGAGAATGCTGTTTCTTTGTTGACCTGGCTGAGACAGTGTTAAATTTTGGCAGTATCTCATATCCAGGGGCTGCAAGGTCCCAGGCAGGCAGGAAAGAGCCATTCCAAGGGTGTCACTGCCACGCTCACCCCAGGCTGGGCACTCCCAGCAGCATCACTCCAAACACTGGTGAGCTCTATCAGCACCCCATGTCTCTTGGGTTTGCTACCTTTTCTGTAGCTGCTCAGCCAGCCTGTTTCTTATCACCAAAATGGGGATAAGGACAGAAGACAGATGCAGTGCCTCAATCTCACAGAGAGAACAGCAGGCAGGCAGAGACTGGAACATTCCCACATATCAATCATTCAAAAATTGTTCTTTTCCACAGATAACCAGCTCATGTTGCATCTTCCCTAGGCACTGGCTGAGAGTAACAATGAGGAAGGTCTCAGGAGATGCAACACCAAGATCACCCTTCCCTACACCTGACAAGTGCCAGAAAAAAAGTCAGGGACTCATGGAAGAAAAAGCACTGCAGCTTCTGCTGTAAGGCCAAAGCTGGGAATGCCCAAGTCCTGCCACAAGCCAAGAGAAATGTGGGTGAGCTCGGTGGTTCCTGGGAGCATTGCAACCGAGCTCCCTGCTGCTAACTGAAGGTGATGTACCCTCCCCGTGGGCGAGGTTTTTGTGCTCAGCCTTGGCAATGGTGGCAGGCTCCAGAGCTCAGGGACCAGAGCAGGCACCCTCTGTCTGTCTGCACTTATCTGCACTGATGGGCTCTACACAAGAACAAAGTGCTTGATGCAGCTGCAGTGACTGTGAGATGCACGCTGCTGTCACCTGAAAGTGAGCCAAGGAAAATGGGGACAGGAGGGCGGGGGGCTCCTTTTTCCTTAGCCCCTTCCAATCACTGGAAATTTGTTACTGGTGACACAAAAAATATGGTAGGATACACTAAAACACCCAAGTCTGGGCAGACAGCTAGAGCAGGATTGCTGCTGGTCGCTCCTGTCCTGACATGCTGCATTTTTGAAGTTCACATGATTACCCTTCCCATTCTGTATTCATTCACTAACGTGATTTGAAAGTGGGTCAAAATGAAACAATTGCCATTTTGCTGAAACTTAAATAAAAAGGAAAAAATTGGAGATAACTAAAGCCCAATGTTTGGCCTCTCCTCATTCTCACTTTTCTTTTGACATCAACTTGTTTATGAGAAACCACTTAACTTGTGGAGTGAGTAAATGTGTTGATTACAAAAAAAACCAAACCAAACCAAACAAACAAACAACACCCCCCAAAAAAACCCCGAACACTGAAGGAAGAAAAGCGGAAAAATCACAGCTTTTTCAGTCCCATGAAATACATCTGACTCATTCAAAACTTAGAATAAAATCCAGGGATTAAAAAAGTTTATTCCACAACCCCCACCATTCTCACGTTTTCTGTAAAAACTCACCTTTTCAAATGGTTCAAAGATACATCATAGATGTGAAGTTTATAATTGCATCATCACCCTGTGAGTTAAAAAACAAACATGAAACCTTCTGCCATCCATTAGTGAATTAATGTCAAATAGGTGAAAGAGGTTTATACTTCAGCTATTCAGCCAGCCAAAAGAAAAATTAAGGAAAAACACCAGCAAATCAATGTGGTTTGTGTCCAGGGATGAGGTGGTTTGCCCTCACTATGCTGGACAGCCCTTCAAGGCCCTGGAGCACCGCTCTGCCTGGGGAGTCAAGCCAGTGAGTGCCAGAGCCTTGCATCCATCCAAGGGTCCAGCAAGGGCTGCAGCCGGCAGGACAGGCACACACAAGAAGAGGAAAGCTTGCTGCTTGTCTGGCAGCTCAGCAACCCTTCTGAAGAGCACATGGGAATCATCTTCTCAGCACCATCTTCCTGGAAGGGGGATATGGGTCATGGTTTGCTGCAAATAGTCCACTGCTATCATCCTCTCAAAGCCCAGAGGTTTTGGATTTGATTTTTACCCACTGTCGCTTTACCCACTCAGACGCCCTAATCTGAAGCCATGGCAAAGTGGTCACATCTCCGTGGAGCTTAGGGAAGGGAGGCTGGGCTCATGAGGAGCCTTCATGGCAGGCCATCCTGCCAGCAAACTGGGACATCTGGCAAAAGAGTCATGCTGCTCCTTACCAGTGGCAAGAGCCCTCCCTCCATCCCTGCAAAGCAGGCTACAGCCTGGGATGGAGCAGCCCCAGGACAGCTACCATGTTGGAACTCAGCCCCAAGGACAAGCTCACAGCTGCTTCCTAGCATGGCATGGCTGGAAAGACTGAAATGGGATGAGCCAGGGTGCAGGGAAATAACTGGGAAAACATTTGATCAGATTGAAAATAAACCTCTATGAACATCTCCCTCCTTTCTGCCAATACCTCCCTCCTTTCTGAGTACCTCACAAAAATAAATGCTGCAGAAGGTGGGTTTGCTTTTAATAATGAACACCCCAACTCTTTCTTATTCAACACTTACCACTGATTGTTGTCCCCTGTGCTTGTCTCTTTTTAGAATGCTGTCCTTCCATTCTTGTGAAAGCAGGCAGAGGAATGCCCAGTGCTGCACTGCTGGGGTTCAGCAAGTGGGTCAGGTTTGGTACAGGACCTCCAAGGACTGCTCAGCTGCAGAGAGCTGATTAAAGTTTCCATCTTATTTTCATCTCAGTGTGTCAGACAGTTCTTCGTTAGGCGCTTTGTTCCAGTAACTCCTCATCACTCACACAGGCACTGAGAGGGGGGTTCACCTCATGCAGCTTCAGACATCCAAAGCACAGGAGTCCACATCTCAGCCAGATTTCTGGTCTCCCACATAGTTGTTGGAGGACAAAAGCCATTATCAGAGGGAAACCCAATGATCTTAGACACCTGTCTTAAGATGAGATGGCTCCAAAGCGTTTTGTCCTGATAGTTTACACTACGCGCAATGTCGTGGCAGAACTGCCCTGCCCCAAGGAGGGGTAGAAGGTGCTTCCCTTCTTTGAGGGAAGAAGGTGCTGGGGAGTACCAGAGCTCTGAGCATAAAGGCAGAAAGACCCAAATAATGCATCCTGCCTTCACTACACTGCACATCAGTCCCTTTCACCCAAGACCTCTGCATAATAAGCCCAATATTTTAGACTAAACTTGAAACGCTAGAAAGACATTGTCCTTTCCTATAAAATCTGGAAAAGGACACAGAAATTCTAAGGGTTCCTCCTCACCCCAAACCTGTTGACCAAAACTTTCTTCCTCTAGATGTGGCAATCCAGTCACCCCCTTGCCAGCCTTCATCCCAATTAACCAAATATACTGCGCTCCTCAAGCTTGGACTTCTGGTTTGGTAAATCCAAGTCATCTGTGGCATTCCATGACTTCTTCCTGGCACTTCCCCTCCCGTCTTCAAGTACAGACACCAGGCAGTGTGTCCCCCTTTAAAAGGACGAAGTCATGAAAGTCACGTCCCTGCTTCTACCTGCTCTCCAGAGTTGCAGGGCTCCTTTCTGTCCCACGGCTCCATCATGAGCTGGCTTCCACAGGATTACACACGAGGATCCCACGGACTCTCCCTGACACTGTGGGCCCCAGTTGGGCTCACACACACTTCAGACAGAACCTGAATTCCTTGTTCCCAGCTACACACATTCAGCTGCCATAAATGAGTGTGGGGTTGGTTTGTTTCCACACTGTGCTACTGAATCAGATACCAGCATACAAGGACTGAGTACAACCTTACTACTAAAGAGTGTGAGGGGATATTCCCAGACACTGTCTTGCTGCAGGATCCTGTGGCACACAATTCCCATGGGCTATGCTGCAGTGATGAGTCGGTCCTCAGGTGTTGTATCAGGGCTGGCATTAGGCACCATCCATTCCTGTGGTCACTGGAGGCCCATAATAACCAAGGTAGAGTTGCTTTGGCCACCCATACTGAAATTTAAATAACAAGCCCAATTTCATCCTCCTCCTGGAACAATTCTAAAGCAACGCAGCGTGATGAAAGGACAAGAGAACAGATGGGGTTTGTTGTCTGCATGCTACCAAGGCAAACTTTTCACAGAAACTCAAAAAACACCCCCAGTACATCCTGACTATGTGATTCATAAATTCTAAGAGCTGAGAGAAACCAGCAAAATTATTTTGTCTGTCCGTCTGCCTAATAAAGACCACAGAATTTCATACAGTGATTTCTGCCCCAAGCCCAGCAATTTGTGGTTCAAATGGAGTATCTCAACCAGCCCACTGTCCGGCTTTGATGTGAGGATGTCCAATGAGGCGCTAACCACTTCCCATGCTGTCAAAAACTGGCTCTTCTACAGGTTGTCTGCATCTCTTTACCACTGCATAACTTTCTGCAGCCTTCCCAAGGACATTAAAATTTTTAAGCATTTTTGCCTTCTCTATCAAAACTCTCAAATCATCAAAAAGAGGGAAAACAGAGATTCTGAGGCACAAAAGACTAAGCAAGTACACAGAAAAAGAAGAATAACACAGCATCTCTATGCACCCTTCTGCTGTGATTAAATGGATGAAATCTACATTAACATGCAATTCAAGGTCCCACTCCAGATAACACAGTGGAAAAGTTATTTTGGTACAAAACAAAACAAAAAATTCCAAATGTACACCTGTGTGACTTGTAAGGAAAGCACATTTGTTCAGTTACAAAAGTAGTTTTTCCTGCCACTTATACAGCCTGCTACAGTTTCACAGCAATAAATATTTCCACAGCAGAGACCTTGAGTGGACAGAAAAAAATCCACTTCAAAATCCCCCCCTGAAAGATTGTCCTAGTAAAAAGAGCTCACTGCTGAACACCCCTCTGACTTTCTGTTTCCAAATGTCTGTGGTTGGTAGCACTGATGGAGAAAGAAAAAATTTATTTTTCCCTGTTTTAAGGAAATAAACCCAAAACGGCAGCAGTCCAGAAAGCTAAAAGACCAGACTCCTCTAAGATGAAAAATATTTAGGTTGAGCACAGAATTAACATAAGCACTTCTTCGTTGAATCTCGTAAGTGCAGCATTGATGACAAGCCTGGTGATTAAGTTCTTCCACCCACAGACCCACAAGAGCCCAGGCAATAGCCTTGAGACTTCCCTGTAACATCAGCCTGTTCTGGAGGATTGGAGGGGGCTTCAGGCACCATCTCCTAAATTCACTCCAGTTCCTGTTCCACTCAGTAACCATATTCACATTTAATAAAACCAGGCCAGAAGATTCTTTCCAACAGTGTGTCTTTTATTGCCACTTTCAAAGAGATGCTTTCTCACCCTCTGTCTGCATTCGTGCTCTGGCCAAACTTGGGCTGAAAACAAATTCTCAGGATGGGTATCTATGGTTCCATGGCCCAGACTCTGCTGGGATGAGCCTGGCTCCATTTTCTGCTCCCCCCAGAGAGGGATCAGAGGCACCTGTAGGGCAGGTAAGGGTGCAGCTCCAGCTCCTGAGGGTGCTGAGCTGCCTGTGGCCAGCGCGTGCTGCCAATAAAGGTACTGAGTGTTTGTGTAGGGTGTCTCGGGGGGGCTGAGGCCCACACTTAACTGCACGTTGTTACAGCCATACTTTTTGTGAGGTGATAGCAGTAACACCTCTGGCCACGGCTTTCCCAGCTGTCCATGAGGTCCTGCTACCTAAACCAGACACAGGACTACAGCAACAGCAGTACCCATGTGGAGAAGAACAGGACATGTAGGCTGATGAATTAGACACTCATCTAACAGGGCAGGTCTACACAAACCATCTAGTGTTTTATTGCATGTGAAACTTCAGACTGTTTTAAGGCAGAGCTAAGGTACTCTTCTTTATTTTAGGCACCACAATTTTGTGCCTTGAAACTCTTACATCAATTAAAATTCTGTGTTAAAGTGTACGGGTGCAATCCAAACTGGCACAAGCTGCGTGAAACAAAAGTGCACCTGAAGCAGGAAGAGCTGGGCCCCATTTCTGCACACACAGGCCTGCAGAAATCGTTACCTAAAGATGCTGTACAGCCACGTAACTGCACTGACACTGAAGGAATTCATACTTAACAGTGGTTCAGCTGAAAAGGTATCGCTTCTGAAAAAGCCAAAAGCACTGTTTTTTGAGGTCCTGGGTAACCAACAGTTAAAGTTCAGCTTTTAAATCATCCATCCTGAAGTGATCATAGCAGGTAAAAGAAGCAATCCTCACAGTGCAACAGCGCAGAAGACGGAGTGAAACCCCACAGCCAGTTTAAGTATAAGCCTCACAGTTTCCATTACTGATACTGTAATGATTTTGCAACTCTCATATATTTTTCACCATTTCAGCTGCTAGTTTGTGGCAAATATTTGGGGAAAAAAAAAAAAGAAAAAGAACCCAAAGCCCCAGAAACTGCCCATCCTTGACAGGAACAGGTCTGGCATGCCTGGAATGTGTAAAACCACAAAAGAACCATTTCTGTTCATATTACTCCTTATGAAATCCCCTTTTAAAGAAGACTCAGCACTGGAGTCTTTAGGCACTCAGCAGAGCCCCTTTAGGATTGCCTTTTACTTGGAAATGTGACTTATCAGCCGAAGCCCAGGCGGGTTTGGGTATCTGACTGTTGGGCCTTTGCTTTGAACTCCGGGACCGTTACGTGCACGGCCGCCAAACTGGTCAAGCCATTTTCCTCCCCTCCTTTGTCCTGAGGTTCAGGAGAGATAAAAGCTGCACCACGCTTGCTGCCTCACCAATGCCAATTTGACTGTTAATTTTACATTTAAGGAAAAAAAGCAAATAATAAAACCCAACACCACACACAATGATTACCACTGTTACCCACACAAAGGCCAGAGCAACCACAGCATGATTCAACAAGACCTGGGCTGCAGTGGGTATCTCTGGACACACATGAGAATGTTCTTTGGCAATGCAGTTCTGCAGCTCTCTGACATGTCCTTTTGTGTTTCTGAGTCTTTTTTTCACCCTCACGACCTGCTGTAACACCAGTGCAATGCTGCAGCTGGCAGCAGGGTGGTAGCCTGGTGAGAGCAAGGCTTTGATCAGCCCCATCCATGTACAGGGACACCTACAGCACACAGGCTAAGCAGATGCCCAGGGAGGTTGTGGATGCCCCATCCCTGGAAGTGTTCCATGCCAGGTTGGAAGGGGCCCTGAGCAACCTGATCTAATAGAACCTGTCCCTGCCCATGGCAAGGGGGTTCAGCTAGATGATCTCTAAGATCCCTGCCCACCCAAACCAGTCTGTGATTCTGTGTGAGTTTGCTTTGCTGGAGCAATGAGGTGATCAACCCGTGTTACTGCATTACTGCAGTGCTGCCCACACCATCTCTTGAGATGCCTCAGGTCAAATCCTGCTCCTGTTTAACTTACTAGATAAACTTTTTGCTGGCTTCTTTTTCCTTTTATCTCTCCTTTTTTCCTTTCTTGAGGTTTCTGGGATCACCTTTCCAGGTAGATCATCACCACAGACACGTGGCAATCTGTAGTGTGAGGCTCATGTCTAGCTTGAACTTCAGAAAGCACCAGATCAATGCAAGATCAAGCTGAAACGCAGGGACTGTTAACCCCAATTTCCAGCACTTATTGCCTTTTGTTTGTGCAGACTGACATGGAGCCCTGCACAATGCAAGCACTGTAGCTCATAAGCAAGAGGTCTGGCAGGACAAACATTAAAGACTGTAAGAAAACACAGGCAAAGAAGTATCTTGTACAGAACTGAAAAAAGAAAAGATAAATGATAAGCAGGAATTCCCCAGTGGGCTGAGTTTATCGGTGTGATTGCTTTCAGGACTTTTTTTCTTCTTGTACCAACTTGATTTGCATGCAAAGCATCTCTAACAGGAAATATCATCTGTCCTGGGAAAAAAAAAAAACCAAGAAGGATAAGGATTTTTGCTGCCAGGAGTAAAATGTCTTTGGCACCATATGACATGCCAGAAAGCCCCTCTCCTCACAAAAGCAACTTGCAGTGGCACATTGCAGCTCTTCTTCACTCCTTGCTCTGCGTCCCATTCCAGGGGCAGCAGTGCATTAAAGCAGCTCCTCAGGAGAGCTTCCATAGTTAGAAAATCTGAAAATGAAAGAAAAAACAAGCAGGTGACTTGATTTGCATTCCAGATTCACAGTTAACACAGTGCCAAATTAGCTTGTAGGAAGTGGAAGAGTAAAAAGGAAAACCGCCAACTTTAAAATGCAAATCTTCACCCTACTACAATCACAAGCCGCAGCCAGGATTCCAATGGGCTAGGGAAGCACGAGTAAGAACCCATTTTTCACTACTTTTTCAATGTGGTCACTTCATGAACTTGACAGTGGCTTGTGATATGTGGTTTCATTCCCATACCATACATAGCCAGTTTCATTTCCTGGAAAGAACATGAATGGAAAAGCAGAAAACCTTTAAAACGATTGTACAGGTCTTTCTGTCTTTTCTTTCTTCTTTTTGTCTTTTATTGCTACCTTCCTACACTAAAAAAAAAGGCATTTATTAAATTAGTACAGCATAAGAAATGGATCTTTTCCCAAGGCTCTTGGATCTTAAAGAATATAGGTTGCTGCTTTGAAACTCACACACCAACTTGGCAGCACAGCATGGAATCAGAGCATTTTGTTTGAGTATGGTATACATACACGGATCCATACTATTCCTCTGCACATGGCTCCCAGGGGTTGTGGTTCAAGCCCACCAGCGAGCTGTGTTCCACAGCCCTGTGCACTGGTATTGCAGGACCTCAGCTCTCCGTGGCCATCAACAGTCACAGCCCCACGGGAAGCACAGCAGCGAGTAAAATCTTGCTTTCCAGATGAGTAAGTGAGACAGTGGTAGTTATAACACTACACCTCTTTGCTTTTTTCTGCAGAATTCAGGTCGTCTGTCTGGGCTCTGTCCCTCTCCCTGTGGGAGCCCACACCATTAGCAGGGAGAAGAGGGCTTTGCCACCCCCAGGACTCCTTGATACTCCTCTCCTGGCTGCTGAGAAACACTCAGGCTTTCCGAGCACAGTACAGGGGTCTTGTTTAAGCAACCATGTAGGCACAGCCCAATGTCCCAGCAGCTCTGCCACTCCTCAAGGGCTGGGACAGTTGTTGGGACCACAGGCCAACTGGACCTTAGGAAAGAAAATGCAGCAAAGACCAAGAGCATACTGGCCTGCAGGAGCAGAAACAGCCAGGAGATCTCAGCACTCATTAGACCCCATCTAGACACCACATCTAGTTTTGGTACAAGAAACATGTACAAGAAACACACTGACAAACTAGAGCAAGTGCAGTGGAGGAACACTGGTGGAGTCGCCTGAAGAGAAGAGGCTGTGGGAGCTGGGCTTGTTCAGCCAGGGCAAGAGGTGGCTTTGAGGGATCCAGTAGCAGGCCCAGCACCTGCAGGGAGGTGACTGGGAACACAGAGACGGGTTCACATGAAGGAGGACTTGACCAAACAAAGCCATGAACAACCTGGTCTGATCTCACAGCTGACTCACCCAAGATCCCTTTCAGCCTATATTATCCTACAGGCCATCTTCTAACCTCTGCCACCAGTGCAAAGGCTTTGGAGGAAAGGGTGGGAATCACTCAGTGCTCAGGATGAGCATCCCCCAAGTGAAAGAGTTGGAGAAACAACCACATCCCAAGACCATGAAGGCCCAGAAGGCACCCCTGGGCACTGTGCCTTATGCTCCCCTCAGGACACGACAAACCCCAGTCCTGCATGCAGTCCCACAGTGACCCAGATGCAACTGTTCATCTCAGTTTGGGCATCAGTGGCCAAGGAACCTTTGTCCATGTCCCATCTGCAGTACACGCACGACCATCTTTCTCCCCCGTGTATGTGTGTAAATACACACACACAGTTACAGAACAAGCAGGATTCCCTGAGCCCCATGCATAGGCAAATCACAAAAAGGCTCTCCATACTGCCCAAGGCAGCAGCCTCTATTCCACAGGATGGAGATGCCTCAAGAAGCCTTCCCTCTGCCCCACCAACTGCAAAGCTCCGGTGTGGGATGACCCAGCTACACTGCCAACATGGCCATACCATCTTTTCCATCCCTTGTGTCATAAAGAGTGTTGGAGCAATGTCTTGCTTTCAGTCAAAATAGCTTATTTTGCTAAGACACAGGAAATGTTCACAACTGAGAGGATGAAAAGGGACCTTACAGACAGCACTACCGAGCTCCAGCTTCTCAGAAGGACCCATACAACCTACAAGGTGACTGTCACATGTACCGGGTGGGCAGAAAGGAGGAGGTGGAAAAGGAGAGGTTCATCTTCTCGCCCCAGGTCACCAAGAAAGTCAGTGGCAGAGCCATAAATCAACCTCCTCCCCACTATCCCTGAGTCTGGATGCTCCCTGTCCTCTTCCTGCCTCTGCTTGATAGCCAAGCTGTGCTGGGAGGTAAAGCTGCGCTCCTCATGTTGCACATAACCACACTTCTTTTTGGAGACCAAAAGACCCCTTGCCTAAGGGATGCCAGCTCCCCACCAAAAGTCAGTCCTGACCAAATATCATCTTTCAAAAATGCAAACTTGCATCTGCATTAAGAAACCTGTCCAGCTTTGATAATATATTTGCCAACATGTTCTGAGATGTGGTCTTGTCTCACAGGGCCTTAGAGGCCCTAAGGGTTTATCCACATATGATTTTTTTGTACTTGGAAGTGAGACCAGCAAGCATTTTTACACCTACCTATTCAAAGAGTTTTACTTTCAGTACAAAAGAGGGTATCAGACCACTCAGTTTCAACTTCTGCTGAAATTCCTGTGTGACCCAGGACAGCTCATTTCAAGCAGTTCTGAGTCCTCATAGTTACTTGAGCTAAACTAAATTTCTGTAACTGCACCCATACCAATGTCTGCATAAAGCAGCAAGAGAAACCACAGCTTCAGTCAAAATTAGTGCCTTCGTACAGAAATAAAGATTAAAAAACCCCACCTCCACCTCCTTGTTGATAGGTAAGCTCTTGAAGCCAGATATACCTTCAGGAACAGCCTAGCCTCCCTCTCCTCTTTCCACCCTCCCATTCCTCCAGTCTTTGAGCTAGGCCTCAGGGCAATACTTTGCAACCTTGTTTGCCAGAGGAGAAGGATGCTTTCTGTCTGGGAAGCCGGGAAGACTCTGCTGGAGCAAAGCAGAGCCTGGGCATGCAATTACCCAGGCAGCAGCAACAATATGTTAATTCACTGGATCACTCTGAAACGAAGCATAGTGCAAGTCCCTGGAAAAAGTGAAAAGGAGCCTGTTAAGGAAACTGTGTGAAGGCCTTGTGCACAGCAGCCCCTTGGAGTCCAGACAAGGATGGACTTTGCACAGACATCATTTTTAGACCTGAACTGGCAGCCAGCACGCCTGCTCTTCCCACCGCAGGGCATCCAACAGGAGCAAGGGGAACCACGCTCAAGGCTGACAGGGGACATTGGGCAACATCCTTATTTTTAAGAGTTGCAGACATATGGATTAGCCCCTGCAAGGGGCATCTGTGCAGCACTCACCCTGGGCAGATCACAGTCATAATGCTATGTGCCCTCTGTCAGTGTCCAGAGATTCCTCTCACTTTCAGGAGAGCAGCCTTCTCCTTGGTGTCCGCAGCTGCCAAGTTCACATCCCAAGCTCAACTGCTCTATTCAGTCGCCCAGAGCTCCTTATGTGATTCTTGTCCTCCAACAACACACAAAGTGTACATAGCAAGGAGAGAAGAAGACTGAAATGGACCTTTGGTGAATTTGCTGTAAGAAGTCAATGTCCTCAGAAGGTCTGCACTGACTGACTACCTCCTGGGGCATCATCCTTCTCCTACTGACTAACTCCTCTTACACCCAGACAGAAACTATGGCCTTGTGATGGCATTATGATAAAAGTAGTCTTGCACTCCTAAATCAGAAGGGATGCCTTGCTGCAGGCAGGAAAACTGGCCTCCCTCCTAGGGAAAATGGACAGAGGAAGAGTCACAAAGATCTCCGCTACCTCCCTATGTTGGACAGACTGCTCACCTGCACACTATGAATGCGGCTTCCAGATACCACAAACCCCCTTGATGAGCAAACAATGATTTCATCAAAGGCAAGGGCAGCTTTAAACCTGCACAGCCTCTTGTAGAGAACTTTCTGTTGTAATACATACATAGATTAAACTCACCAAGTGGAAGACTTGCACACCAAAGCTCTTTCTGCATAAGGCTGTTGACCACTGAGCTGATATATTGAGGTCAAAGGCTCATCTGTGCCGACACATTTCTTCGGGAATGCAAGTGTGGCTTTCATGCATAAATACAGCTGTTACCCTGAGGAGCAGGGGCAATCAGTTTAATGCCAAGAAGTTTAAATTCAGTTTTTACATTGCACCAAAACTCCCGGGTTCCTGCAGAAAAGGGATCAACAGCAGCAAACATCTAGAGAAAGTCTTCTGCTAGCTTCTGCTATGTGCTGGCTTTTTTAGAGACAGTTTCTTGAGTGTAAGACTAAGAGAAATCTTGTTTAGAAATGCATCTGTTTTGCACGGATTGAGTTTTGCTCTCCAAGGAGATGGGGAAAGTAAAACTCAAAACTAAGCTGCAAAGACAACAGTGCCTAGCCATGAGCCGTGACCTTTGCAGAACTCCTGATGGCTGTCCCTAAATGGGAGCACTTCACTGCCAGATGACGTGCCCCAGATGAGGTGAGTTTCCTGAAAAGCACTGACAACATGCAGTTAAAAGCCTGGTTCAGACAAGCAGCGAAACAAGTCTGTTTTCTGGTTTTTGAGCTGAATATTCAACACTTTCCATGTTTGCTCTCTCACAGGTTATCTGGGCTGCACAATCAGCAAAACTGCAAAAACAGTTGCTGGGGCTCAGCTACCAGGCAGTCTGTAATGGAGCTGTTCTGGAGGAAAACAGAAGTGTTATTGTGCTCGCGGCTGTCCCAATACAATTAGTCATATGTGATGGAGAGATACGCGTCCTCACAGAGCTCTTACTGCCTTGTCAACAGATGAAGTCAAAATGAAAACATCCTAACTATCAACAACCAACCTGAAAGCTGAATCATGAACCCTGAAAGCCTCAATGCTACAAAGAGATTTCTTCTCTGCAGAAGAAGACAGCTAGAATCCTTCCATCTGTCCTCTTTTTCTTCTTCCCATATAATTTCTTGACACTGCTCAATGAAACAACACTTTTTCTTTCATCTCTCCAGTCAAGCAGCCCTTGAGCTGAGTGATGCTGTAGGGCCAGAAGAAACCACAGTTGAGGCAAGAAGAGGAAAAGGTCAGAGCTTAGGTGGTGGGAAACAACATCCCAGTTGTCTTCTCTGCAAGACCTCAGACAACTTCCCCAATGCTGCTTTGTCTCATTTCCCCACTGAAATGGCAAGTTCCCCACCATACTGGCCTGGTGTGACCAATCTGGGGTTAATACTGACAATAATCAGAGGAGGCTGATGATGTGCCTAAGCTTCCCTTACACGTCAGCATCTCATTCAGTCACACAGAGATAGTCAGCACAACCCAGACCATGGCTTCATGCAGCACTTCTATACTTGTGCAGTTCACAGACATCTCTCTTGGTGTCTTCTAGCTCTAAAGGTCTTGGCAAACATTCCCTATCACAAGAGCACCACTTCCATGCTGGGGAGCTTAGGAAATCCACTTTCTCTCTTCACCACTTGACAGACACGATTTGACAGGACATATTTTTGCATCTACACTAATGAGAGATGGAGAGGACTGTCAAACAAATGGGTGGAGTTCGGCTCATGGCTGGTACCAGGGGCAGAACATCAGCATGCCACTCAGTTGTTGGGACTTCTCTAGCTGGAAGGTTACCTGTCCAGGAGGCACCACACTGATCTCAGAGGGATCCTGTGGTCACTGCAGGGAGGACGCTGGATCTATGCACGCATCGCATGATGGCAGACTTGGGAATAGACACCCAGCAGGTCCTCTTGATAACCATTATGGAATTCATTTGGAAACAAATTTCTTTTTCAGAAGCCTCTTCCCCAGCACTGACAAATCTTTCAAGATGAAATTTGCACTGCCAGAGCTCACAGCAAAGTACAAAGGGAAGCATGCTCTGCTCCGTGCTGAGGGTGGCCAGCAAGACAAGGAGCTGCTCAGTGGCTCCACATCCATGTCAGAGCTCATAAAGGAAAATAAATCTTCCAGATTTGGGAGACTCCCAGGCCAAGTCTCAACCAAACCCACACATCTGCGCTCACACCAAAGAGCAGACACATCAAGACCGAAGAGCAATTGCTGTAGGTTGCCATGGCAGTGTGCATGGGTGATTTTATCACTCTTATCAGCTGCAACAGCATTTATGTTCCATTATCAGAGAATACTGGTATTTTTGTAAGGGTGCAATAGGTGGGAGAAGCAGAAAATCAGTGTCAGCCAGAAGACAGAAGTCAGCACACAAAACAGGAGCCTTTCCTTTGAGCGAGCTGCCTCCCAAGGGCACACAGACATTTACCCAGCCCCAGGCTCGTGCTTGAGATGACGGGCGATGCTGGGCTGCCCAGCAGCCCCCAGCCCAGTGAGCTCTGCCCTGCACAGAGGGATGCGCAGCCCTCCAGGGAGCACAGCAACAGCAAGTGGAGGGCACTCGCCTGTGCTCTCCATGGAGCCGAGGGAAGTAGGTCAATCCTTCTGCTTTGCTGAGCCTTTTGGCAGGTCTGTGCCGCGCTGCCATCGCTGCTCGCAGCTCGTCACTTGTGCCGCGTGACAGCCACGTCGTTCAGAAGTTAACGAATTCAATACATCTAATTAAATCAACCTTGGCATCCATTCAAAACCCACCTAGAGGCTTTTATTTTTCCTGCCTTTTTATTCCCTACTGTTGGTGGTAAAGAGACCCAATGAGGAGAGATGCAAGAGAAGGTTGCTAAGGGGTGAGCCAGTTTTTATCTCTTTCTTTATCTCAGTTTTTTTATCTCTTCTTTATCTCAGTTTTTATTTCCCTGCTGCTCTCCTGTCACAGAATCACAGAATCATTGAGGTTAAAAAAGACCTCCAAGATCATCAAGTTGTTGCAGAGATGCTTTGTTTTTCTCAAGGGAATTAAACAAATCCACATGGCATCACTCCTTATGCCTCTTTCTTCCTCTCGTGCCCTAGACAAAATGACCTTTTCCATCTCCTTGCAGGCTTTGCAAACAGAGTCCAACACACCCTGGCGATCCTTTGACTCTGCTGCTCACACTCACCACATTGAACATGGACTTGGCAAGCAAGCCAAGATGGCATGGCTGGCAAAGGGAGGGCACGGCTGGCAAAGGGAGAGCACATCAAAGTGTGACCCGCAGCCTCTGGGCTGGGCTGGACACGCTGCAAGGTAGGAGCACATCTTCCACCACCAGACTGAGCGAAGCCAGAACGCAGCAGGGAGACCCCTGGAAGCGGCTCATGCCAGCCAGGGTCTCCTCTGGCTGCTCCCCCATGCAGCTCTCAACTTACACCATACGCCAGCACTGCTTGATGGATGTGGTTGTGAACATGGGATCACACTGGAGAAGCCATCCAGGACAGGCTAGTGGATGGCCACAGAGCTCTAGGAAAAGACTGCAGGATGAGGAGCTGCCATTTCCATGACATCCTTGGTGACATCAGGACACACTGGAGAGCTGCCCACATCTGCCCTCTTCCACAGACTGACATGGACACTGGGATCACCCTGTCCAATCTCCCATGTCTCTTTACTACAGCAGATCCTTCCTCTTCCACCAAATCTTCTGCCATGTCCTCCCTGCCCTGTGACCACCATCTGGAAGTCAGGATGGTGACACAACCTGCTGCCTTTCTGTGCTGTGACTCACAGATGCCAACAGAACTGCCATTCCTGGTTGCAGGAGTTTAGTTAAAGGCATTTGGATCATCTCAGAAGAACACTCTTCTGGCTTGGATCCTAGGAGAAAGTTTATTGTTTTTCCATAGTATTCATGTTTTCTATAGCCTTGCTCGGCTGGGGAACCAGGACTAGGGAATATGCCAGGTGCCACCAGACCAAGGCTATGCTGTTTCTTTCAGCCAAGCATTGTTTCCTACTTAGATTGATATGAAAGATCTCTCTGTCAAAGAGGGAAGTGTTTTGTATCTGTATGATGGCATTACGCACAGAAATTCATCTGCAGTCCGTTCCCTGCTATCACCTCAAAGCCATACTTGGCCTGCCTGCTCAAAATGCAGCTGTTCACCTTCCATGTCTGCACTATTTCCTCTCCTTTAATCCACTCTCCTTCAAAATAGCTCCTAAAATACTCAAAACAATTCTAGGTAGCTCTTCCTCCAGACTCCTGAAATGACACCATGCTGTGGTGTTGCTTTGCTGGCCAGCAGAAGTCAGTGCATTGGAAAAGCTCTGGCTCCCAGCGTTGCAGCTGCCACGGACGGGTGCTGTTCTCCCGGCAGGAAAGGACATTTCATGCAAAACCTACTGCTCATCCCTTCCTCAGAACTATGAAAATAGTCTTAAAAGCACTTTGTATTCCTCTGGTATGAAAGGCATCAGAAGAGTACAAAATATCCCTCTCCCCCGGTAGAGGATGTTACACGAGTCTCTTCGTGAGCACAGGAAGTAGTTTCTCTGGAAGAAAGCTGCCCCTCCTCACACAGGAAAGATGATGTGTGATGCTCTGCCAGGGTCAGGACCAACAGTCCCCTTTGACCCCTTCCTTTTGCATGTCAGCCGTGCACGCCCCAGGCTGCACAGCAGCAGAGAAGTACTCCTGGGTTGGAGGAAAGTAATGGGAGTAGAGGATACCAATTCAGGGCAATTACCTTAGCTGCTGTGAAACAGCACATCTTCCCCAACAGCAGCACTGTCTGTGAGAGTCTCTCCCATGTGCTGACTACTTGCTCTGTGAAAAACACACTTATATTTCTATTTACATTTCCTTCAAACTGATCAGATTTGAGCAGGGCAGTTACATGACCCCATACAACAGAAGCCTTCCCAGCCATGCCGGTGGCACTGGGTGCTGAATGAATGCAGAGCAAGGGGCAGATTTAGAGGAAATGCAGGTGACCCCAAGAGAAGCCAGGAAGAGCAAAAGCCAACAGAGTTTCAAGCAGTGGTCCTTCATGCTGCCCAACTAAGCAGCAACCCTCCTTTGCAGAGCAAAAGTTAGTGAGAGATTCGGGTGGGTTTAAGAGGGGCAGGTGATGGGAGCTGCTCTGACTTTCAAACACAGAAAGAAATGGGGTAACCCCTAAGTGCAGAGCAAACACCAAGGTCTGTGGGGTTCTGGGCTCTTTGGAGTGGGTTTTGCAACTGGCTTTCTTCAAAGGATGAAGAAGTGTAAGAAAGTCCCATCTCTGTGTTTCACATTACTGCTCCAGTCAGGAACGATGCAGTTTACAATGATGTGGTTTGGACTGCTGAAACACATCAGCTTCTAACCTCTGCTGGAGCTAACCTAGGAGCTGTTGGAGCACAGATAGGAGAGCAGTGATTTGCACTTACAGGGTGAGAAAGAAACCAGAAGCTGCCTTTGACACTAATACACATACAGCATGTTAGTGAGTGCAAGTGGAACAGTGTCCTTAGAGGAAGAGCCATCAGCTCAGCATCATCTTTGCACTTAATTTTTCATGTTTTCTCTTGAATGATCTTCTGATGCAAGAAGTCCAAAAAGATAAACTAATTCTAATGCATTTGGTTTTTTATAACATTTAGGTACATGAGGGACCAAATGGTAGGACAGGTGAACAACCCCCATTGTTGGAACAAACAGCATCGGCTTTGCCATCCCTTCAGCAGCAATTTCTGTTGCATATTCCTCTCTCCCAGTCCTAAATGGTGGGTCCCAGGAAAATTACTGGAAGAGATAAGAGAAAAAAATCCAGAGGACCAGTGTTACCAGTGTTTTCAAATCCTGTGCACTCTTTCATGTCTTCCACGTAATACAAAGCAACTAACATCAGCCTGCTTCAGGGCTGGCCTGGGTCACACCACAGCTGCTTCCAACCCCAACTCAACCAGGACCAGCCTGCATAGACTCCCTATCCTTCCCCCCCTTCCTAAAAAGGATCCTCATCGTCCCCCTGAGCCCAGCCTAGCTATGTCTACAAAGCACTGAGACAAGCGAGCAGCACAGGGCAGTGTGAGTGATTCAGCCAGCCCAAGGCAGAAGGCTGAGACATTTCACACCACTGCTGCCAATGTCTCCACGGCCGGCAGGAACACTGCGGGGCCACGACAGGAAATTGGGTCTTAATCACCATCTCACTTTTCATTCCCCACTTCAGTTCTGCTATTTTAGCAGCTGCTGCGAGCTGGCTCCACACTTTCAGATGAGCAGCCGTTGGGGCACAGGGTTTAGCCTGAGTGTTTTCAGGCTGCAACTCCAAATGCAAAGAGAAAAATGAAGCTGGGGGAGGCTCAGAGTAGCGATCTGGCAGCAATCAAAGCTTTAAGACACAACCAAACAAGCACCAGTCTCTTGCACAGGCTGACACTGCCTGGGACAGGCAGCCAGGTTGGTGAGGCCATATAGGCAGGACACTGGCACTGTGCAGACCTACTGACTGGGCTTGCCGCCTGCTTAGGACAGCTGTGAGACATGGTCCAATGCAGATGTGTCTCCAGGTGCTTCCCCTCCTCCTTGTTCATGGTACATCTAAAGATCTGCTGCAGTAGCAGGGCTGGCTGTAGCAGCTCCCTGCTCAAGCTCTGCAGTAGCCAGGGAAAACCCCCCTTGCAGGAGGGAAATCTGCTGCCACCATAACCAGTGCAGATGGCAGAGCCAGTCACGTACACCTGCACCAGGGATCATGTAAAAGGGACAGGGTGCTGGGACCTGGAAAGAGACATGGCCAGAGCTCACTGGCACAACCATCCACGTGCACCAGCACAAGAATGCTCACCAAGTGCCCATCAGCCCATGCTCCCCATGCTCACATGGCCTTTGGACCTCCAAAAGGCAAGTGTTAAAATTATGAAATCCTTGATCCAAGACAGAAAGCAAACTTTGCCACAAAACTAATTAAATCTTTGGGAAAAAGGACAGTATTTACTGTCCGCATACTGCCTCAAACAATAGTATTCCTGAGAAGGTCTCACACTGTTCTTGTGTCATGCCCTGAAGTCCTACCTTTGCCTCCCCATCACATGCACAGGGCACAGCTGCAGTGGGTGCACAGACTGTGGGTGACTCAGCCACTGCCAAATAGCAAATGACCTATATAGAGTTTTCCCTTCTCCAAGCTGGCCTTGATCTGACCACCATCTTCAGAAACGGATGGAAAGTCAGTCTTGCCGCAAGAAGGGGTTACTAAACTTGCTTAAACACCCCACTGTTCCCCCAGACAGCCCACCACAGCCTGGGGCACGAGCATTGCTAGAGCAGGTGTAGGATTCATCTCTCCCCCCCTAGAGCCATCTGACGTATCGTATCGAGTCGAATCGAGCTGGCTGGGGCACGCCACATCTCATCAAAGAAAGGTGTTTGCAGCATTGGCATCTGCATCCAAACAAGTCGGCATGGGGTGTTTTTGCAGGCGATGAAGAACCTGCCACACAGCCAAGGAAGATGAAGGTGCAATTCACCCCATTCATCAGATCCATCACACCTTAAACCCTATGGACAATGCTGACTAGATCTCCCCTGGCTGCAGCATAAACCAAAAGCTGCACTGCTGACCTACATGGGGAGGGTGCCATGAGATGGCTCCCACCTTGCCAACCAGTCCAGTGTAAAAAAGCAGACACTTCCAGAGGGCAAAACTGCTCTCAAAGCCTAAATTCAGCACCTGACATGCCACTGCCTCCACCTCAGTGCACTTCCAGCCTTCAATCCTCCATCCCTCCAGTAAGGGGAGGCAGAACAGATATGCCACATTTCAGCTTCCCACCTAGTGCTCCAGTTCTCCCAGTAAGCAAAGATGGGTTTGTGCTCATTCAGAGCAAGGGATAAGGTGCAGATGCACACGTAGCCCATCCTTAGCCCTGCTTCTGTGGGTAGCAGCTTTTGGCAACCAGGCAGGTTGGGAACTAGGGGCAGCAACATCTCAAACAGCTCCACAGGGATCCATTTCACATGAGGATGGTTATCAGAGCGTGCAGATGAGTAGTACCTTCAGCACAGCTGTATTAACACATCTCAGTACAACTCCCTGAGACTCCAAGACAGAAAATGCCACATGGGCAACTAATTTCCACCTAATAGCACATTTTCCTCTAGCAGAAGTTACAGACTGCAAGTGCTTCATGAGCCATTTGCACGAACATTTGTAGGCACTACTGAGGAACTGAGAAACTTAATTATCTCTTTTAAAATGACCTGTGTGATTTAAAAACCTATTTGGACTTCAGGTGCCCTGGGACCTGTAATCCCTGATCTAGTTGCTCAGCTGGCACAATCTTGAAGTTACCATCCAGTCCACTCACATTGCTCTAAATTGTTCTATCTACTCACCAAACCCACAAACATGCCCCCAAATCCATCAACCCAAACTAAAAGAGAGAAGCAAAACCCTAACAACCACTTCCTTATCCTTGTCCACTGCCTGCCTGAGCTTCCCAAATGATGGCAAGAGTACAGATCCCCTCTACTGGGGTCAGTAAACTTTCAGCATGAATACATGCCCAAGCATCTTTAGATATAAAATATACATATATATTTAGGGAAGTCATTATGCTTCTCGGAAACTTTTTGCAACACTATTACCAGGTTCAGCAGCAGTTTTTAGAGCCCGGTGGCAGTTCACAGCTTGAACCAAAAGACACACCAGGCGCAAACCCTCTTACTAATAATGGCCTGCAGGGCTGGAAAGCCCCTGTGCCTCTCTCAGCCCTGGGCTGCAGTGAGGTGACATGCCTGGGTGCTCGATTTGAATATGTATAGCTGAGACCACCCACGGGGAAGCACAGATCCTGCCTCTGAGCTGCCATCCTGACCCCAGTGATGCAACGTGAGTGGGGCAGGGCCTAGTGTTCTCATTTCTCTACCCCAAAAATATTTCCACCAAGTGATGGTTAAGAGCATTTGTCAGAGTTTTGGGGGTTTTTTAGGCATGCTAATGCAGGAGGATATGCCCAAAGTGGAAGAACACACCGGTAAAATTCCTGATGCCCTGACAATTGCAGTCACTGGCTGATGCTACACAATCCCCAAAAGCCAAACTCCCATCCTTTCTACCAAGAGCAACACCAGATTATCACTCAGAAAAATTTCATCCCGAGATTGTTTCCTAGCATGTGAATACCTGATGCAGAGCCTAACGGGAGGAGGCCTTAAAGGCATTTTCTACTCTGTGAGGCAGGGACCTAACTGAGACTATGTTACAAGCCATCATGCAGGGGGTTCTGCTGGAGCCAGATGCAATGTGTGGTTTTTATTTTACACATGAGCAGGACACAGTTCTTTACTCCAAAGTGCTGCAACAGCCCGAAAAACAGAAGCTCCAATGAATGTAGCAAAGTATCAAAATCATAGAACCACAGAATGGTTTGGGTTGTAAGGGACCTTCAAGGATCATCGAGTCCAACCCCCCTCTGCCATGGGAAGGGACAGCTCTAACTAGATCAGATTGCTTAGAGCTCTGTCCAGCCTAACCTTGAACACTTCCAGGGACAGGGCATCCACAACTGCTCTGGGTAACCTGCTCTAGTGTCACTCCATCCTCACAGTAAATGCAGAGACCCAAATCATGCCACTGGGACACAGCACAGATCCTCACAACCCATTTTTCTTCCTGGGCTCTGGTTCATGTTTGCTGAGAATTCAGGTGCAGCACCTGACACGCCTCCACTGCCCCACTGGAAGGTCCTGCCCCAGACTGCAGCTGGTGAAAGGGACACACTGCTCAAGCCACAGCTGCTCAGCCATGGCCCAGCACCTTCATGGAAACCAGACATTCTTGGCAGTTTAAGCCATGGCGTGAACCACAGGTGATGCCCAAGAGTGTGGTACAGGGCCCAGCCATCCCCAGTGCCACCCCCAGTGCCACCACCCACACACAGGTACATCAGGCAGAGCCACACACGCTGCCATCGCTGGCATGGCCCTTGCTGCAATGCTCCCTTGCAAAATTTCTTTTAACTCCAAATTTCCCTCATTGCTGTATGGCCCTTTGCACCCATCAAAGCTAAAGCCACCTCAGTCCCCTGCCACCCCATGTGGGTTAACACCTCCCGAGCAGCTCCTGCCATCCTGTACATACCCCCACTTCACAGCTCAGCTCCTTTTGCATCTCCCCCAAGGGCAGGTTCCTTTCTCTTGCTCATCCCTTCTTAAATCTCATCATCTATTGCTCACACAGCCTTGAGGCCAGAGGTTTTGGAAGCAGAGGAAGGTTCAGACACGCTCTCAGGTACCCTGCAGAGTTGTCCCTGAATGTAGTGATTCCAGGGCCTCTCACAGAGCTGAGCACATTTGGTACAACTCTCACTTGCCATTGAGCCAACTGTTTTGGGTTTTTTTTTGCACTTTACTGCAGTCACTATTTTGCCCTTAATGACTCAAAAGTAACATGCTGCAACAGCAGTTGCCTTACCTGTTTCTGCACCTTCTGGTTTGTTCTGCTGAAGAAGGAGTATAATGGCTCTGAAAAAAACAAACAAAAAAAAAAAAACCCAAAGAATCGAGGAAAGCCACTAATGGCATCTATTAAAAAGAAAGACAAATATTGCATGTCCCCGAGAACAGCTATAAAGCTCCAGCCTTTCAACACTAGCTTTCATTTCAAGGTGACATGAGCTGCCCCATACGCTGTACCCCACCGAGGGAAGCAAAACCTCCCCTGTGAACCCTTCAGATGGACAAACCAAGGAGAAAAGGTGCCAGAGACCAAAGCACGTTCATGGAAAAGCATGGATGGTGAAATTTAGGTTCCTGGCTCTTGGCATCACACTACAGCTGTTATAAAACAGGATATCCATCTCAGCAGCAGAGCTATCAATACTCCAGAATGAGTCATCTGCAATACTTATCTAATGGTGAGTAAGCTGCTCCTGTCGGTCATACTTTCCAGATAAATCTGCGAAGAAAACAAGAAGGAAGAAAAAACCTATCAGAAAATGTTATCAAAGAAATAAAATGTAGAGGACGGTATCTGGTCAGCAAGACAGCACCCGAAGTGGCAGAGGGACAGGTGGTCAATGGATGAAACATGCACACCACGAGCTGCAAGACAAATATTAGGGTCCATATGGAGCATGACTGAAGTACCACCAAACCAACCATAATATGACCCTTCCTGCTTGTGGATGTTTCAGCCAACACCCATGGCAGAGGCTGCACATGACACAGCTTTTGGGACGGGGACTCCAACATACAGATGTGTCAGTCTGGGAGTTTGTGCTCATCACTTCCTTGCTTGGCAGTGAGTGTTTGTCCAGGTAAGGACACAGTGCTCAGGAAGAGTTGCTCGGGGTCAGTGTCTTTAACATCCCAAAGAGCTGTGAAACCCCAACCCAGCCACGCACTGGGTGCAAAACAATCCTGAACATGGGGGATGCTTCCTCACTTCCCCCTGTTTTGACTAAAGCACAACAACTAAGGTGAAAATAATTCAGTGGTGAAAATAATGACAGAAAAAGATAAAGACACTTTCTTTCAAGTCTGTTTGATGCAAGCAACCCTGAATGACTGCACAGGCTCATTTGCACCCAGCAATATGTGACCTTTGTGTTTGCTGCCTGCCTGTGCCTTGGTGGACTCTGGTGAGCCACAGGGGATGAGGCCAAGCCTTAGAGAACTTTCTCACAGAGAAATCGCTGCTGGGGAGGTGGAGGAAATACCCCAAGGGTCTCTCAAGGGGGCTGAGTCATTGCATGGGTGTCTCAGAGATTTCAAAGGGGAGCGGGGGCTGTGAGGGGAGAAAACTCCAAACACCTCCCCAGCTTTACATGCCAGAAAGTGAGAGGAAACCCCATGTATGAATCACCCTGTCATGATATCTCAGAGCCACCAAAGTGTTTCACACAGGCTGCCATGCAGGCTCCTGCCAGCACAGAGTAACCCATTTGCTGTTCTTGCAGCCCAGCCGTGAGGCTCTGTGGGCAAGGAGATTCCAGGGTGGGCACAATGCTTCTGTCAGCTTGCCCGCAAGTGGCGAGAGACACAAGAGCACGGCTGTGGGGACCAACACAGACCCACCAAACCCCAAGACCTCCACACCCAAGAGTGAAGCCTGAGATGGCCACCTCCCTCTCCTCCTACCTGGAAGGGACTGGAAAATAAGAGCTCTTGTCATGGCTAGCATTTCATAGAATCACAGGATAGTTTGGGTGAGAAGTTGGCCTTTAAAGATCATCCTGTCCAAATCAACTGCCATGGGCAGGGACAGTTTCCAGGCACAGTAGACCAGGTTGCTCAAAGCCCCATCCAACCTGGTCTTGAACACTTCCAGGAATGGGGCACCGACAACTTCTGTGGGCAAACTGTTCCAGCATCTCACCACCCTCATTACAAAAAATTTCTTCCTCATATCCAAATTAAATCTACCTTCTTTCAGTTTAAAATCATTCCCCCTTGTCCTATCACTCCATGTCCTTGTCAAAAGTCCCTCTTCAGACCTCTTGTAGCCCCTTTAGGTGTTCTAAGGTCTCCCCAGAGCCTTCTCTTCTCCAGGCTGAACAACCCCAGCTCTCTCAGCCTTTCCTCACAGGTGAGATGCTCCAGCCCTCTGATCATCTCCGTGGCCTCCTCTGGACCTGCTAAACCAGGTCCATGTTCCTCTCATACTGGGGACCCACTGCTGGGCCAATTTCACACTGCACCCCCAGCACTGCTCAAGGTGACCTCTGTTTTCCCCACCTGCCCTGGGGACAAAGGCTTTTGTCAGACAAGTGCAGGAACTGACACAAACAAGAACAAGCTTGACTGTGTTTTTCCTCTGGGTTAAATTTTGTTCAACTCGGTGTTGCAGTGCTGCAGGACCAGGTGCACCCAGGCACCACCAGCAGGGATGGGATGGAAATCAGTTTGAGAGAGCAAAGGCAGAGAGAGAGACCAGCCCCTCTGGAATGGGCACACTCACACTGGATGAAAAGGGCCACATAACCACATCCTCACACAGTCATTCTCAGCACTTAACTGTATCAACCTTGGAATAAAAATGATTCCTTCATTGCAGCACAGGCTCTGTATGGGGACAGCCATTTAGAAATAAAACCAGGCAAACTTATTCTGTCCTGAAACCTCAAGCTTATTTTCATTATATACATTTTTCTTCCTTTTTTTTTTTTTTTTTAAGGATCGAGAAGGGTCTCCCTGGAGCGTGAATTCCATATGCATCCACCTCAGGCAAACACATGAACCTGTCCAGAAACAAACCAAACACCTTAATCCAAACACTCTTATTAAAAAGCTTTCCTAAAAATTAGAAACTTTCTTTTTATGTTCAGCCTAATTACCATCATGACAGGTGAGATCCATTTGCTCCTGAAGCACCAGCATCCTTTTGTCTCAGCAGGTCATCTCCTCCCTGATTCACCTGTACTGAGCTAAACAAGCAAGCTGCTGCTCCAGGCTTTTCCATCCCAGGTCTTCCTGTCCACCTCTTCCCATTTGAATTTATCTGAAGAACACGAGAACTGGACCCAGTCAGCACTCCTGGAAGGGCAACTTGTCCTCTATGAAACCCTCCTGCTTTTCTAGATTCTCCTCTGAGACTTTCCCACTAGAGTCTTTAATTTTGGGTTTGGGGCTTGGTTTGGTATTTTTTGTTTCAGTTATGCTCTATGATCAAAATTGCTAAAAATGATAAAATGTCTGAACATGCATTTCATACGAAATTAGCATACAGGGAAGAGGGAGAAAAACTGTCATATCTTATTGCCAAGATGCAAATAAAGCGCTGAGTAGGAACTGAACTGGCCACAGATGTAATCTAGCCCTGTCAGTGCCTTGCCGCATGTGTGATACAACATTAGACACAAATAAGGAGATTCCTGCAAATTAAAAGACCATTTTGCCAGCTCCATTTCTGGTGGGAAAAAAAAAAAAAAAAAGAAGAGAGGTCTATTTGGTCTAACATAGCATTTAAGACTAGCCAGTTTTGCAGGAATAAAAAGAACAAAATCAATAATAACCTATGTAGCAACCTATCACAGTTCTGCACATTTCTATCGGC
Organism: Edolisoma coerulescens; assembly: GCA_013397115.1. NCBI lineage: Eukaryota > Metazoa > Chordata > Aves > Passeriformes > Campephagidae > Edolisoma > Edolisoma coerulescens. The sequence continues at coordinate 1,784,871 of VWZW01004324.1, forward strand.
AAATAAACGTAGCTGTATTACAAGGATTGCCCATCTGTATTACGATACAAAGGCAAACAAATGTGCACTGCCAGCTTCAGACCAAGGCTCTGGAATTTACAGAAGCAAGGAAAAATCAACAGGGGCTTTGCCTGAATAAAGACCGCCGGTTTAAGCATACATGGCTTGTGCCAGTGTTCAGTGAACCAGCCTGGCTTGCATGCGTGTGTGCACAGTTAAAGATAACTATCTAGATATATTTATATCAAAGGGGGAGAGCAAAAAAAAGCCTCGCATGCAAAACATGGTGACGTTCACACAGATCTTGCAGATCCGGAGGCAACGAGCAGTGCTCTCACAAGAGGTCACGGCTCTCGAGTTAATAACTCTCTGACGTGGGCATTTTCTGAAAGGGGAGCTCATTTGGCTGCCCCTACAACTGCTGTTGTACACAAAAGTTGGTGCAAAAGTCACATAGCAAGCATGCAGTGAGGTGATGCAGCACTGCAGTCCTCCAGCTCCTTGTTTTCTGCGTGCTGGAGAACATTTTCGGGTTCCTTATTTTGGGCTTGGAAGTTTGGATTCTTAAAAGAAAATGTGTGAAAATAGTCTGTTCCTCCTAACCACTAATGTGTCTGTTTGCTTAGGTAGCACCTTTGTGCTGGTACTGGTGAAGCAGTTGTGTTTTTAATGGAGCTAAATTGCAGTCACTGGTGGAATTCAAGAGAACTGCAGCTCAGCATCATCTCCTCTGCAGTCATCTGCTGGATCTGCATCTGGTTTGGTCACTCAGCTCCATGCAGCTGCTCCAAGTGCACCTCCCAATCCCTACAGTAACTACTAACTCTCTTGGGGTGTAAATGTAGCCGTCATCTAAGATGTTTGCAGCCATTAATTAAATTTCCAGCTCTAGGTACTGCGAGATGCTATCTCTCTTCGAAAGCAGCAGCCTTGACTCAGCACACGCTGGAGAGAGGGAGAGACTGTGCTTCTTCACTTTCTTGAAAGGTCAGCGAGGGAACGCCCCGGAAACCCTGAGTAGTAACACCTCGTCCTTAACCCAAGTACAGGAGCTGTATTTAGGCAGCTGACTGATCACAAGAGCTACAAGGACACGTGTCTGCTCAGCAGCAACCAACTGGAAATGCGGATGCCTTTTATTAGCCGCCCTTGTATTTAGCTTGGCTCGGAAAAGTGCGCTGCTCCGCTGGTGGGTCCTGCAGCGTATGGAAGAGCAGTTATTAGTGAAGCTAATTACAAACAACGTGGCTACTTAGAGGGCTAAAAATAGTGTGGTGTATTAATAGATGGAGTGAAAACTGGGACACAGAAGATGACGATTCTGATCTCGAGCACGGCAGTATCCTACACGATCTTGGGTAATTCTCTTCATCTGTGTGTTTTGTTTTCATGGTTTACAGAGCAGGCAGGAAAACCTCTTCTCAGAAAGGCTGAGAGGCTGAATTCCTCAGCATCCAGGAGCACTGAGAGGTCCTCTCTCATATCTCCACACAAGTGGAAAACATTCCTGTGTCAGCCGAACTGGCTCTGTGACAATAATTTCACGCCATTTATGTGGCAACTCAGGTGACAGTTCCCAGAAAGCTGTAACATTTACCTTAAATACCTGAGTTCACTAGTCACTGATCAAAGGAACGCAGCCTTTGGAAAGGGTTTCCAGTTGACCTGGAGCTGCTGGAGCAGAGCAGCAAGTGAAACCCTCGGTGCCTGCCACTGATCTGCAGACAGGAAGACCATTGCAAAGGGGGAAGCGTCTGACTCACTTTTCTGTGCAAACTTCAGCCAATTTGAAAATCTTAGGATTTGCATCTAGCTAACAACCAGAGATACAAAGACTTGTAATGACATCATAAACCCCTCTGCCTCCCCACCAGACAAGCATGGTCTCAGCCCAGCACCTGAGAGCACACACACACACAAGAAATCAAGCTCTTCCTTCCCCCAGTCTGCAACCTCTCACTCAACCTAATAACAAAAGCAAACAAGCCCCTGACTACCCTTCCAGGCTGGACAAATAGTACTGCTGTGCTGGAGGACATCTCCTGAACAGCAGGAGACCACACCAGCCACCAGAAGGAAAGGACATGAGGAGCAACAGCTTGTGTCCCAAATCCCGTATGTCCCAGCGAAGCTCCAGTGCCAAACCTGGCCAGTCTTGCAGGCACCATGTGGGCTGCCATCTCCCAAACTTCCAGGCTTCCTTTGAAACTTCACAGTGCTGCTGGCTACGTGCAGGGTAGCCAGATGTGTGCAACCCTTGGTCCATCCATGCAAAGCTGCATTTGCGTGAATCAATGCACTGTCCCAGGATGCCAAATAACCCCTCTACATCTATTCCTCTGATACAGCTGTTTCTATGAAGAATAAAAACAAAAGGTCTTTAATAACGATGCAACTGCTGCATTATAGGAGATCTGTGTGACTCCTAATAACTACAATGCAACATGCCTTAGTGAGTAAGAAAAGGGAGTGGAAAATTAATGTGCCCAACATTTGTAGAGGGATTCATCTATTTATTTAAAACAGAGGGCATGCCTCTGAAATGAGACAATGCAATCCCACGGTCAGTGACAGTCCTACCTTTGCACTGATGTAGAAGAGATAAGACTCTGCCCTTGAGTGTTTTGTTACCTCCTGCTCAAGAGTTCAAGATGATAAAAAAAAAACCAAAAAACCCCTGCAAGAAAACATAAAAGCCACAAACCATACCAGTTTCAATACAAACAAACAGGAATGTTTTCTTTAGCCTTTTCTACCATGGCAGGAGTGAGATAAGTGGACCTTTCATATGAGTGTTGTGAAAACAGCTGCAGGAAGATAACAAAAATTGAAATATATGTCACATACAACTGTCAGCTACTGTCAGCTCAGGCTCCAACTGTTCCCACGCTTAATCTCCAAGACAAGCAAACAAAAACATCTAACGGGGCTTCCAAAAATCAGCATCTCTCAGCTGCACAACTGGCTTCCTAATTAGGAGGGGTGGTGGCACTGCTTAAGGGGAGGTTGAGTCCCAGAGGCAGAGTGCCAAGCAGGAAGAGGAAGGATGGAGAGGGGAAGGAAGAGACACAGGAAGGAGGAGCAGTCTCCTTCCTCCTCCATGTTTCCGTTCCTCCTTGCTCTCACCGTACCAAATTTCTCAAGGCTTCTGTCACCTGCCATGTTTTCTAGTGGACATAAATTCCTTTACCACCCTCAGGAGCAGAAGCTCAGTGAAACCTGAAGATGCTTCAAGAGCCAAGCGTGGTCGAAGACAGCCCAAGGTCCCCACTGAGCTCCAGCAGCCCCAGGAGACGACCTAGCTCAAGGCTGAGGTGCTGGAACTTCAGCAGGGCTTCAAGCTCCGGCTTTACCATGCTGTAAATCCTCTTTGGGCTTGGGTGAGGTGTTTTATCTCCCACAGAACTCCACAGCAGAAGGAGGGATGACCCACTCTTCTGCACTTTGCTCCTCACAGGACCACGGCTGTAGGGCTGCTGCAGCCCAGGACCTGGGCAGGCACACAAGGACTGCCCAGCACTGCAGGTCTGTGCTGCTGATGGGTGCTCGGGGTGGAACTCCACAAACCACCAATGGGAAGGCGAAAAGGAAGCGGCACCAAGTTATGACCATTGGGAAAAAAGAATGGACACGCCTGGTGCATCCTTCTTCAAGCTTGTGTCTTTTTTTTCCTAACTTATCACTTAGTTTTTTCTAAAATATCCCTTTATGTCAGAATAAAGCAATTTGTGGAGATGGAGATGCTCTGTAAAGCCAATATCCACTCCACCTGTGACAGACCAAAGGACTTTTTTCTACTTAAAGGTACAATAAGATGTTTCAAACTGAAAAAAATACGTAAACTGTCAAAAAAGGTGATTTTCTTTTTTCTTTTTTTAAAATAATCACCTAAATCATAATCAAAGTGAAATTAAATTAGGAAAAGGGAGACTTCAGCCAGACATTGGGAAGTATTTAACAACCTCATGCATCTTCCTGTTGGGAAAAGCTTCCCATGAGGAGGTCAGCGGCGGGGGAGTGAAGTCACCACCGGCTTCCGAGCCCAGGGCTGCGCTGCCTAATCCGGCGCTGGCAGCGCCCTGAGCGACGGATGAGGGGTCCTTCCCGGCTCCCCCCCGCAGGACGGAGCCCGGCTGACTTCATCGGAAGTGAATCCCCCCTTTCCCTGCTCCCCCTCCGGCCCCCCATTCATGTTGGGAAGGAGCCTGGCAAACCCTGGGGGGATTACAAGGCAAGGGAAGCAGGAGGTTAAAATGCTCTGAGGCCCCTTTCAGTCTAAAAGACAAAGTAATCGCGAAGCTAAAACAGATGCTTTGCTGAAAATAAAGAGTGGTTTACACAATTCTCAAAGAGAAGCCAAAAAATGAAAATACTGTACAGTCCCAGGAAACTGAGAGCATCCTGTTCTTATAAATAGCTACAACACTTGCATCTACAATAACATTATTGCAGTATTTTGAAATTATGCAAAAAAATTATGTGTGTTGTTTGAAGGATAAATTTGAGATGGTACAAAAAGGAGACCATGCCGCTGAATATAATGTAATGAAAGCTCTAAGTTTAAAAATATATATATTTACAATTTACTTCCATGAGTGACACGAGGAGGACTGACAAGACCAGCCACCCAGGCACAGGGACAACCAATTACCCATTTAAATGCACTCTCCACAAACAGAGCAAGAGATGCCAAGACAAAGCCATGGAGAGATTAAGTCAGCAAATGCCACTTTTAAATGTAATTATTGTTGACTCCTGTCCCATTTGGTAGGCTGACCTGTTTCCCTAGAGAATCAGAGAGGAGTGATATTGTGAGAGAATGTTTCTGTAGGTTCACTGATATTTGTCCAGGGCCTTTTTTTATGGTGCTTTGATCCTGCTCACCCGTGCAGGTGAAGAGATGCTATACTCGGGCTCTGGGCTCAGCCTTTCCTCCACCTTTCTGCTGAACCTGTCACCTCTGAGTTGCAGCACTTGCCAGTGGTTTCTTGGCACAAGCATGTCTCTGCTGCTGAATGGGCTGAAAATGTCATGTTTCTTTCCTCTCAATTAATGCAAATGGATCAACTGAAATAGGAGATCACAATTTGCAAGATTTCAAGAATCACATAACAGTTTGGGTAGGAAGGGACGTTCAAAGATCATCTAGTTCCAATCCCCCCTGCCATGGGCAGGGACACCTTCCACTAGACCAGGTTGCTCAAAGCCCCATTCAGCCTGGCCTTGAACACTTTCAGGCATGGGGCATGAAAAACTTCTCTGGGCAACCTGTGCCAGTGCCTTACTACTCTCACAGTAAAAAGTTTCTTCCTTATGTCCAACCTAAACCTGCCATCTTTCAGTCTGAAGCTATCCCCCCTTATCCTCTCACTCTACGCCCTTGTAAAAAGTCCCTCTCCAGCTTTCTTGTAGCCCCCTTTAGGTACTGGAAGGTGCTCTAAGGTCTCCCTGAAACCTTTTCTTCTCCACTCTGAACAACCCAAACTGTCTCTGTTTTACCTCACAGGAGATGTGCTCCACCAGGACACCAGAGGTGATAAAGGCAGCTCTCCTGGAAGTGAGCCCACCCTGGAGTTTGGGCTCTATTTCTTTATCTGTTTGATCAACACCTCTGGCTGGTGCTTCAAAATGGCTAAACGACTCTGATTCGTCTTCCCTCAATCTCTGGAGCTCCAGATGAGGAGTAAGTCTGCCAAGCGAGGGAGCAACACAACCAGCAAGATCTGGCTCTACTTCATGTTTCTTTCCAGAGAGCTTGAAACACCTGTGCAACTGTCCTGGGACCTGCCAGTGAAACTGTGCTGCGGTTGCTCTGCAGCTATTCACACCAGCCCCTGCCTCGTGGGTTTGACATTCACCGGCTACTTAGATAGGCTGAATTCAAGGGTCTTGAACTTGGGCACTTCAAGTTATCTCAGCCCAGTGCCAGCGCAGCTTTTCACAGACTTCCCTTCTGCATCAACAGGTGATTTTTCATCCCCAGGTTCAAGCCAAACTAGTACAGAAGTGACAAGTCCTTTATTTAGTTCTTAGGTGGCCAGAATACCCACAGCTCAATTATAGCCGAAAACTACTACCTGGCAAAAAGAGATGCTGACTTTTCATATATAGAATAGTGGCAAAGAGCAGAGAAGAGGGGAAAAAACAGAAGAGGAAAAAAAAGGGAGGAGGAATGCAAAAAAAAAGACCAGAGAAAGGAAAATAAGGGCGGGGGGAGAGACATGGAAAAAGGGATAGAAAGAACAAAATGACAGTGTGGGGTGACTCTAGTAGGGTTCAGGCACTAATCCAGCACTTGTTCACCTGGCATACTGCCCATGGGGAACAGGCACTGCATTAGGTACCAGGTCTCCTGCACACTGCTGGCCCCAGGCTTTAATCTTCCTCCTGCACAGACGGCCCCATGATCACGTTTCGAGCCTTATAAATTATTTACATCAGATATGAGCAAGCAGAGACATTAGAGATGGAAAAGATGCACCAGCCCATCCCCTGGGGAAGAGAGCTGGATCCTTCCCTGTATCACATGAGCAAAGCAGTGATGCTCTGTCTCTCCTTGGGAAGGTGTTTTGCTGCTCCATGCCCTCACCAGGCTGAATTTCTTCATTAAGTCTTTGCATAAATTGCATTTATTTTGACCTCTAATCCCTTCCTTCTGGCATTACCACCTGCCTGCATCCTCTGCAGCCCTCTGGAGTTGCACAGCATCACTAAGACACTTCCTTCTTGAAAGTTTTCCAAAGACATGAAACATTCTGCAAAGCCCAGTTAAAGATACCTCAAAAAATAACGCAGCAATCGAGTACTTAAATGAAAATAAAAATAAAAATCAGACTAATTTTGAAAACAGAGGACTTTCAGCTAGAACTTTGCTCTTCCTGCCTTCACTCCCAGAGTGGGAGGACAGTTGCTAGCTAGGGCTGTGGTCAGCAGGAAAATATTTCCTGAGCTATGGGATGACTGCTTTGTAAAGTTACTCCTGCAGCACCAAAGTAAATAAAGGACTCCAGAGCAGCTTCATCCTTCCTCCCACGATGCTCAGCCAGTTGGAGTTTGTGGAATGGGGCAGCACCCATCCTCCTGAATACCTGGCAAAGTCCAAAACACAAAAGCACAAAAGAAAGCACAAAATAACTCAGTCCCCATCCCCAGCACTACATTTTAAGAGCTAACTCCCTTCTGACAACTGAGATAAAGTACATAAAGGAGCGTGTCATGCTTTGAACTCCACAGTAATTCACCTCCTTGCCAGGATTTACACATTCTTTCTGTTGGCTCCAAGAGTTGCCAACACTTCCTTCACTTACAGAACTTCATGCAGATGAAAGACTCCTGCTGGGAGTCGTCAAGATTTACTGCAGTTTTGGTTCAGATCAGGAAAGCACTCACACGTGCTCTTAAATACTGCCGAAGTCAAGGGCACCCGGCTGCACGCTCCCATACTCCAAAGCAATCAAGAGGAACCCCCTTTTTTTCACTGGAATAAAAAGGCATGGAGAATCTTAATTAAAGCTAGATGGAAATTACCTAAATGAGCTGCTTGTTACAGTAACAAATCAGATGGGAGGATAATCAAGTACAAGACATGAGGACAGAAACTGAATGGGGAAAAGCTGGCACTAAGGTTTTGCTTGAGCAAGAAAAGGGTGCAGGACACAGGGCTTGCCCACAACACCTCTGAAAACAGGCTCTGTGTTTTCAAGACACCAAAGCCAGAAAGGAGAGGTTTCCAGGTACTTTTACTGAAGATTCCCCTTCTTAAAGACGTATTCTGCCTTGCTCAACATGGTAGGGACCAAGCTAATCTGCTATTCCCCTATGTGCAATGCATTTCTGCTGTCTTGTCCCGCTCTGCTTGCACAAGCCTATGCTGGTACTGGGAAGTCCTGAGCACAGAGCAGAAGTTTTGGAGGCTCTTCTACACTCCACAACTCATACCAGGCTGGCAGCATCTATGGTGAACAGACTTATGGTATGAGCATCAGGCAGTATATGGTAGTTCAGCCTGTTCAGTCCCCATTCCCATACCCCCAGAGCTACACGTGGGACATCTGCCAGTCACCATCGATTGCAGCCCCAACAAGGGGGCTGTGGCTGCTCCAGAGGCCTCTGCCACTACATCACCCATGGCTGCACCCAAGCAGGACCAAAACTGGGCACTGACAACGTTCCAGCCATGTGTTAGAGCCACTTCAACCTTCCTATTATGAGTGTGTCAGCCTAACCCAGATAATGGTTTCTAGCAAGAGCACTGCGGGTTCCAGGTTGACTGTGCCTTAGCAGCCTCTAGAAAAAAAATACCTCAGCTGACAAATAAAATGACTGGTTTTGGTTTTTTTTTTTCCAACTGCAAACTCAGTCTGGGAACTGAAAGAAAAGATGCGAGCTCTCCTCGTCACCTCAAGCACTGCCACCCAGGACATAGTCTCGACAAGCTTGCAGTGTGCATGGAATTGGGTACGCTGGGTGGTACGTGCCACGATGCCATGGGTGCACGGGCTGCATGTCGTGGGTGTGCAGGACACTCAGTAAGAGTGTGTAGGGTGCATGCTGTGCACATCCAGGGTGCACACCACGGGCACCTGGGGTGCACTCCGTGGGTACGCGAGGTGCGCACTGCGGGTACGCTGCCGGAGCCCAGCTCACCGAGGTTATCTGCGACACTGCAGGAGTCACAGTCAGACACAACGCCTGAGACAGTGGACAGGCGGAACATGCAGTTGGCAGCTGGAGGGAAACCCCTCTCCTCTTTTTTTCTTTTAACAAATCCAACATGATCCTGCAATTGCATTAAAAGCAGGCACCCAGTGGGACAGGCCAGGCTGACAACTGGGAGTTACCAGCTGGTCACCTCAGATGGTCACCAGCCCTAAACACAGCACTTCCCCATAACCTCCCCAATCCCCTGCTGAGGCAACCACCCATTCCCACAGGACAGGAGAGCACTGCATCCAAGGCAAACAGGAGATAAACAGCCACCTCAGCAGGAGCCAGGTAATGGGGAAAAGCATGACTGTGGTGCGATGGCATGTAGACACTGCTGGGGAGCGAAGCCCAAGGGCCAGCTGGTCATCCACTGCCCTGGAGACCTCCATCCCAGCATGACCTCAGGGCACTGGTTGCTCAACTGCTGGTGCAGGGCCAGAGGCTGACGGGCAGGCCTGAGGTTGCTCCACTGCGGTCACCGATGAGGTCGGGGTGACTCAGCATGATTCAGGGGGAAAATGGTGTAGAGAAAATGTCTGAAGGAAGGAGGACCCAGCCCACATGTGATAGCACCTGCAGGTGCCTGGGACCCCTGTGCTGCAAACTGTGACGGGTGCTGGGCTGCACCATCAGAACGCAGGAGGAAGGACACAGAAAAACCTGAAAATCAGGCTGTGGATGCTGTTTCAAGAGGAGGAAGATGGCTGCACATCCCCAGAGGTGCCACTGACAAGAAGGGTGGCATTGTCCTGCTCTTCTGACCCCTACCTTGGAGATGGGGCACCCTGGGGATGCTGCACCAATCAGCACCAGTGTTTCCTGCAGGCTGATGAAGATGACAGCTGCTGCAGATGGCAGAGGAGCCTCCCCAAGGAGTCACTCAGAGCACAGCCTTGGCCCACTGCCATGCCACAGAGGGCTGTTATCTCTAGGCATCTCATGGGGCACAGCAGAAGGCAGAGCTGGTGGTTTGGCTCTGAAATAAAGTGGTCTTCCATGGGCAGCATCGCTAGAAGACGTGTCCCATGCTTCCAAGAGCATGCCAGGGTTGAGCCAGGAAGGGTGCACATAGCGGGACCTTCGGCCACATGTCCTCACCGTACTGGGTGAGGACAACTCTTATACCAACCTAAAGAATGGCTTCTGCTGGACACTTGGGACTTGACCTCCTGCTATGCTTGAAGATACTTGTAATTAAGGGGGAAGTGAAGTACCTTGCCACGGTCACAGACAAACTGAAAAACACATTTGAGACCACTTAGCAGAAGAAATCGATGGTGCACATCAAGTCTCTCTCCATCAAAGATGGTGTTTTACCAGATTTCTTTTGATCTGAGAAGATGACCCTGCCCTTAGTACAACACTACAAGAATATTGTCCTGTGGAAGACGCCCTCCTGCGAGGAAAAAACATTTTAATTCAGAGATGCCCTTCCTAGGAACCTCTTATGGAAAGTTTGACCATGCTCGGGTGGCTGGCTGGGTGGCTAATCTTGCTTCCTGCCCAGGAGGGCTCCTAGGAACAAACTTGCCTTTGTGGACAGTGCTCAGTTAGGGGAAAGGACAGTTCACCAAGTCCACTGGAGAGTCCCTCCACTCTCCATCAAAAGCTTTGCTCAGATGCATTGCAGAAGCTGAACATCTCATGCTGTCAGCTCTGCACTAAGAGGCAAAGAGAAAGCAAGAAGAAGGTGCTTGGTGGGAAGAAGCTGTAAGGAGAAGCTTCTCTGTCTCTCTCCTACCTGATAAACACCCCAGACAACCCCTTGACTCATTAGCAGCTACCAGATAACCTCCAAAGTCAGAAATGGAAAGAGAGGAAGGAAAACAACCTGTCCTTAAAGAGGTGGGAGGATGGACAGATGCAAGCTCTAAGTCTGGAGAAAAGCTATTGCTGTCAGTAGGAGAGGAAATGGCTTTTCACACCATGGAACTGGAGGCAAAGCCTTTGTGCAGTGGGAGAACAGGGTCCCTGGATGTGAAGCCTGAAGTCAGCTCCTGTGCCTACAAGGACTTCCAAGTGAAGATGCATTTGCACAGCTCTAAGATGCCCTGTTTTAGCCACACGAACAGTCTCGCTTCCCCTCTCAATCCCACATCCTCCCAGGCACACAGACAATCCTCAGAGCTTCGAATCTGCAACAAAACCTTGACACAAGCGCCTCTGACCTACAGACACAAATCCATTTATTGCTGGGCTGGGAGGCTGGACAAAGAGGAGCAGTGTATCAGAGCTGGGTGCCAGGGCCACTCTCTGATTCAGCAAAGCCCTTGATAAGAAATGTCATCCTCCATTCAGTAATTTTAGCCCATGAGATAAGAATCTCTATCAGCCTCAAACATATGGCTGGCTGCAGAGCACGCAGCAAAATGAGACGGGTAATTTATTTGCTTGTGCTAAGAGCACTCCCAGACCCAGAAAAGCTGATGCAATGAAATAATAAGTGCCAAATTACATTCTTTTCTTCTTTGGAGACCTGGAAGAGGCTCCTGTGAGATACAAGGGGTTGCATCTCTCTCCTTTAAACATCAAGGAGATAACAGTCCTACACGACTAATTGAAGACTGAGCTGCCCAGGATTTTCTAAGGTCTGTTGTTGTCATTAAATCCTACTTGGTACACGGAAATTCACACCCACAGATATGACTGGTGCTCTGTAAGAAGTGCAGTAGATGCTTTCCAGGGGAAGAAGAGGAGGGGTTAAATGTCAGAATTACACAGGACTGAGGGTGAACTCCAATCTCCTGGTCACTAGAGCAGGACCATCAGCCCACCAGGTGCTGTGATGTCCCCTGGCCGAGTCCAACTTAGCACCTCTGATTTAGGTGACCTTGGCTAATCCATATGAATAGGATACTGGGCCAGACACTGCATGGCTTGGGTTGCTCAGAGTAATGAACTCTGTAACCTGAGCACGACAGGAGTATCTGATCCATGGGGACAAACGGACATAAAGGACCCTCCCAAGAAACACTTAGCACATTTAACCACTGGATTCTGCAAGGATCTGATCAGAAAGGCTCACTCCTAGAGCACTCTTTCTTATACTCTTTCCTCTCTTAGCTGTCATCAAGGGAGATATCAAACGAGACAGTCTCGCTCTGTACAGCCACTTCTACGCCCTTTCACCTTCAACAGTGCAGTTGCTGTTCAATGTGTATCACACATTTTCTCACCATCACCTTTAAACGGGGGAATTTCACTCTCAAACGCAAGATTAACATCTGAACATCCACTCTGAAACAGAAACTTAGGCTTAACGTACAAATACTTAAATTCGGTTCTTCCAAGGAACTGGGCCAGAGCCAGACTTTGAAAGTCCTTCCTCTCTCTGATTCAAATCTGCGTTAGAAATGCAGCAGCCACTCACTTAGTCACAGATAGTCTCTTCATTGATGTGAAATCATTGCTGCTTCCTAGACAGTGGTATCTTCCCATCACCATATCTACCCAAGTCACTGGCATTCTCACGGGAAAAATCAGCAGTTAAACCAACAACTGAAAGAGTCACAGAGGTTAAAAACTTCTAATACAAAGTGATGGTCCTTCCAGCTCACTGCTGAGACACGAAGGTGAGGGACAGCCAGGAAATCTCTGATCTGAAGAAAAGGAGGGGATTTTCATCTCAGTGGAGTTCAATTCAGCATTTCTCATCATTGCCAAATTTATTAGGGAATATTGTCATGAGAACATGGGTCCCCATGCACACACTGCCACAGCCTTCATGGCAACATCACACACACCAGCCTCAGAGGAAGAGTCTGATGAACCCTTTCCACCCTCACCACCACACAGCCTTCAGATGAACCACAGAGTGCACAAAGTGCAGCAGAGGAAAGCCACATGTCCCTCGTACACGTGGAGTTGTATTGCTGGAACAGACCAAGCCTGACACCACTCTGTCATCCTGGCCAGCCTTCTCCTCCAAGAAATACTTCCAGCTCTCCAGAGCCCAGGGCCCAACATGGGAGGAGCCATGCATGTTTATGAGGAAAAACACTCACAGCAGGAAAGAAGCTAAAAACTAAATCAAGCTTTAACTTTCTTTTCCAAAACGAATGTTTTTCAGTTCTCCAAAGGTAGTAAATTGAAAACAGGTAATTTTGCTCTATTTCCTGCCTTTCTCCTCTTGTGGTTTCGGACAAAGCAATGTGATAAGCCCATACATTTCAGCTCTCTCTGTATCTCATTCATTTGGAAAATACATCACTGTCATGCTCTGGAGCTGCAAAGAGTGCAGTGCAAACAGTGTGAGGGACTTGTCATCCTCACTGCCAACAACAGAGCAGCAAGTTCCTCAGGCATAAAGTAAAGGCACAAGGATCCTCCAGAAACAACACATTTCATGTGTGTATGTTTGTGTGTGTGTGTGTGTGTGTGAGCACAGATGCTTGAAAAATTAAGTCTCAGCTATGTGGACAACTAAGGCAATCGAGATTTGCTGATGAGTTCTACATGAAACCTGCTGAAGGCATGGGTGACGCAGGACACAGGAAGCAGCCAGGGAACAGGAGACTGGGGGCAGTAGGAGAAACTACTCAATGCATGGACTCATTGCTCATTCACTTCTTGTCTGATGGATACTTGAGTGAGGTATGAAGGAAAGAAAATGTTTTGGGTTTGTTTTTTTTTTTACCTTGTTACAAAGCTTCAGTCCCACTCTGGAGGTCAGAAAGCTGGCTTGTAGCATCACCTCTTCTCCTTCTTCCTGTATCTTCCCCGGGGCACACACTTCCCAGGCAAAATCTGTCTTTAAACCAAGATCTATATGCCAGGCTTTTCTCCTTTTGAGCATTCCTCCCAAGAGCAACACAACATTGATTTTCATTACTTGTGCAAAGCAGCCAACTCTGCTCTTTCTCCTTGTGTGACACCGGAGATATATATTTAAGCTCCTCAGTCCCCAAAGTCTAGGGGGAGGGTTGCCTGGCCAGTTCAGAAAGTCTTCTGAAATACTATAATCCAAGCCAAATAGCAGGTCATCAAGCTTCATCATCCAAACAGTGGAGACACCTATAAAGAAAACACAGTTTTATTACCTGGATCAGGACAGATTGACAAACCTTCAGGTTTTATACATCATTTCTATTAGCATCAAGAGAGTGATGTCTGGTTCACCCTTCAAAGGACATCCCGACCTTGCAGTACTGACAAAAGAACATCTTGTTGCCTCAAGACTCAGCCAACAGAAGGCATTATTCAAACAGATGAACAAGAGATGCCAAAGAAAGCTGAAAAATCCAGTTCTATGATCCTTGTGGGATTTAAAGATCTTGATTTTTTTTTCCTACCATCCTGAATAAGTGGCAAGGAATACAAAAATCTTGAAATTTTGAAGGTTGCTAAATTGAAACTCATTTTGACTTGAAGCACTTTGTTTCAACAGTTGGAAAATTTCCCTTTGGAGTCATAAACTTCTACATTTTGTATTATAACTTCCATTAGAAACAAAGACTTCTTTCAAATACAAACCAAAACGCAGATGGAGTCAGAAAGTTTAGATGTACTGTCAGTAGCCAACCCTCTCTGAATTTTTACTATACTTTTCCCAAAAAGCAGGATTTACTGAAGCTGACTGTCTCCTGAGGGTGCATTCAACTGCAACACGGCACCAGATTAGTGACGAAGTCACAGTCAGCTCAAATACCAACAAAGGAAACATTGAGCTACTTTAATCAAATTAAGTGGATTTTAATACACAATGCAATATAGTTAGCTTTACATGTAAATTCTACCCTAAGACAATTCCAGTGTTCAACTACAGACTCTCACAGACTAGCAAAATGACTACACTGTATGTTGATTAATACTAATGCAGACATTGCTCTGCTGGGTATAAGATACTGCTCCAATGAGGAGGCAGGAAAAACTCCAGAAATCATATCTAGATTAAATCCCAAGTTTTATTAAAAATAGCAAATTTTTTTTTGTGTACAGAGAGAAACAGAAACATAACATTTATGTACTATATCTAAACTAAAGACTTCCATGATGTCCAAGAGCTCCTCCAGTGGACACTGGCCAGACACAAGCAGTCCAACGTAATGGTCCTGAGAAAGAAAGAAGCTGCCTTCATCTGTGTTCAGGAGACATTTGAAAGAGATGGAGAAGCGACACAATGAAGATGTCTACAAGGTTTCTTTGGGTGGGAAGAGCTGCAGAAGAAGAGGCCAGCAGCCCCATCCCATTAGGAACAACCTGCAAACTAACTCCAACCCAGCAACTGAGAAGGATTTCCAGGGCAGGTGACATAGAAACTAACTCGGGTTTAGGAGGCAGCTGGGAATAACTTGTAATTTAGCCTCATAAAAGAAGAGCTCTCTTACATCAATGGATGTTTGGTCCTTCCCAGATTTAGTGTTCCTAGTTACAGAGACCCACAGTGAAGTGGGGCCCCTGCCCATGGCAAAGGGGTTGAAATAGTTGATCTCTACAGTCCCTTCCAACCCAGGCCTTTCTATGATATGATTCTATGAGAAGCAGGAGGGCTGGTCTATGCTGCTGAAGAAATCCCTTTCTCGGGTGCAGGATGTGGCACAGAAGGTACAAAGCCACTGATGCTCAAACACACCTTTGCTAGAGATGCCAAGCAGCATGGTTCATTGCCAGAAGAAACAAGATCATAGCTGGTGTGGTGGAGGCAAATGGCTTTGGCACTCCCTGGGAGCATGGGAAGTACAGCTAAGAAGATGGGAATTGGAAACAGGCCCCAAGCCATGAGGGTGGCAATGTCATCCACAGCTCCAGAAATGGGTCTCTCTGACCATCTCTTGCTGCTTTCTGTGTTCACATGACAAACGTTTACAAGCCATGCTGTTTCTCCTGCTTCAACACCTGCAGTGCTGTTTCAGGGCCTTTACGCTCTGAAGGACCAGACACACAAACCAAGGTGCTGCAGGCTCCTCTGGGGCTGCACAATGTCCACCTCCATCCTGTGAATCACCCGGCTGAGCTGCTCTCTGCCACGTAACCAAGAGCACTTGATGGCCCATCCTTGGCCACTTCATGGTGCTGTGTCATGCATTAGAGAGGATGAGACAGGAACAGGATGAGATCTACGCCTTTGGGCCATTCATCTCACAGGCACCTACCACACCAACGCCTCCTCCTCACAGAAGGGCTTTGCCACACCTCAACCACACATTTCCATTTTCTTCCCCCATTTTAACTGGTACAACCTCCAACGTCACCTCACCACTCCTGGAGCGAGGTGACACACTGGCCCTCACATGGGGTGATGAGATTCTTTTCTTCTTCAAAGACCTTGTGGCTACCATCACCTTTCAAGACCAGGCACCCACGTCAGTACTTTGCAGTGAGCACCACAAACTGGTCTGCTCTGAAGACACGCTCTCTGTGACACTGAAAATCAGCCACCAGCAGAAGTCATTGAGGAAGAGCAGTGCGGTGTAAGGAGCTGCAGTGCACACCAGATCTGAGTCCACATCGGAAGGACTGTGACCCAGGGCTTGCAATGTGCAGCCTAGAAAGACACTGCACGGCTCAGGGCACTGGGAATTATGGAACGTTATCCTCAGGCTGCTGGCAATATTCCCTTGGGCAGGGCACAACGCTGACGCAGTGACATTAAAAGCACAGCTCCCAGTAGCATCCTGGCTGCCCAAAGCCCTGGCATGAGGCAGATGAGCAGTCCCAAAGCTGACCCTCCCTGGAGGAACACCGCATGCTGACAATCCTGGCACAGGGATTAGCAAGGCAGTGTTGAAGTGCTAAACAGATACAACCAGGGCGAGAAACAGCTTCCCACTAATGAGGGGACAGGCAGGAGCATCTTTTCACAGATCAGTCACTGCACAAGAAGAGCTTGCCCTGCTCTCAGCTGAAGTCAGTGTTCAGACAGACAAATGTCTTGCCCTCATGGCTGAATTGCAACAGCACAGGTACACAGTGACCTGTAACCAGGCAAACCTGAGGCACAGTACTTACAATTACATGCAAGATTACTTCCAAACAGCCTACCCAAATGGTAAAAGCAAGAATAATTTTGGTTACAGTCTGGATTGCCTTCCTTTCCCACGCTTCCTTGGCAGCTGGTTGTCCCTGCTTCTGCTGCTAAACTTCCCCCTCCTCCATTTCTGCATTACTCATAAATTAGCATCACACACAGCAGCAGGCAGTAAAACACACCAGCAGCACTGCTGAAGGCATTGACTTCAACAGTGGCTTAAGCAGATGTGCTGAGGAAACATCTGGATGTTATTACCAAAAAGCTTTCTAGGTTCCCCATCAGATCAACACCTCTGTTTCCTCTGAATCATTATACATAAGAAACAAAACAGAACCAATAATAAAAACACCGCAGTTGGAAATACAGTCAGCTTTCTGTGTCTAATACCTAGAAACTCACCAACCCAAACTGACCCAAACTCCCAGTGGGGGCAGTCAGTCCATGACCCCCGGGCAAGAAGCTTGGTGCTACACTCCATAGCCAGCAATGAGAGGTTTGGCTGGCACAGGGCTTGCAGGTTAACCATCTCCATGGTTAGTCCCTACGGGAGAAAACCATCCACCAAGAGCAGAAGAGGTCAAAAAAGCCTGCAGGACTTTGGAGCCAGTGGCATGCATCTGTCCTGTCCCACCATGCACTGGAGATACATCTCAGTGTTATTTCCTTCTTGTGAACTACTTTCTTTCCTCCAGCTCTGTACAACACATTCCTAGCAGCTCTCAGCTTTGTAAAGATTTTTGATGTGTGGCTGGTACAGTGAGAAAGGTTGGACTAAAACTCCTTTCAGAATACAAACCAAGAAAAAAAAATACATCAAAAAGATTAAAGAGACGCTCAGCATATTAAAGAAATGGGTGCATGGAAACCTTTTAAACATACGAGACCTACAGGACTGGCTGAGGTAAGAGGATAATTAGCCCAACGGGAGCTCGCAAGGCAGGTCCACGGTGCTTGGCTCCACAGATGAGGGATGTCACGTACCAGCAGAGAGGCTCTGTTATCTTCGGGCCCGGGGCTGGCACAGCTGATGGGAGTGTGAGGTTTAATACTTGTACCCACACTTCAAGAATACTGCTGGAAAAACTGGAGAGAGTTCAGAGGACAACCACAAGAACAAACCCAGGCTTGTAGCAAGGAGCTCAAGGAAGTCAATCAAAGAGAAAGTTAAAAGGCACTTCGCAGCCTGTAGGTACCTGTCAGAGGAGTGCTCTCAGCCTGCCAGACAAAGGCATAACGAGACCAAAGGTTGAAAGTTGAAGCTCAACAGAAAACAAACCAGAAACGATACCATTTTTCAACACTGCAGGTAATTTACAGAGAGAAAAGTCCTCCAACTGGCATGGCCAAGGATCCAGCACTGGCAATTTTTAAAATTAGATGGGATGCTTTCACCTTGCTTGTCTTGCTCCCCCAAAAATGTATGCTTGGTTCCATTCACAACTGCTGACTGCAGAGTGGAAATTAATTCTAGGCATCTCTGTTATACAGCAGGTCAGACTAAACAAGCCTTAAAGCCTACAAATCAATGAGGTACAAAGAACAAGAGGCACAATTATTGGTGGTACAAAGAACAAGATGCCCCATTATCAGTGGTCAGGCTTATCTAGCCCCAGACATCCCTGCCCCATCCAAAGGTCCTCTGCATCCCATCACTACCCAGATGTGGATTTTGAAGAGCAGCAAAAGTGCCAGATCCATACCACAAGCAGTAAAACAAAATGCTGTTAAACCAAGAAACTCACTCTGCTGGTTTTTTCCCAGCTAAAAAACCAGGAAAAATCATATCCAGACAAAAGTGAGTAAAAAAATTATACTCACAGAGCAGAAACAAAGCATAATGTAAGAAATAAGCATTTTACAGTGAGAACAATCACTCACTGGAATAACCTTCCCAGGGAGATGGTGGAGTCTCCATCACTGGAGGCTTTCAAGATGCAACTGGACAAGGTTGCTACAATCACCTCAGCTCCCTTTCCCACAAGAGACTGGACCGGATGATCCCTTCCAGTCTGGGCCAGTCTGTGGCTCTATGAAAGGCACACAAAACTTTCCTGACTACAAGCACCTGAGCCAAAGGAATGAAGCTCCCAGTTCTGATATTCTGAAACCGCCCATTGATGTTTATCATAATTATGCTTGCAAGTTCCCCTTGTGCTTCTTGATTCCGGGATCTGCTGATCCCCACATCTGCTGGGTTCCCCACAGCCTCAAAAGCGTATCCCAGGACATAGTCCCTGATTGCATTCTCTCTCGAAGAGCTGGAAAGCCCTCCCTGCAAACAGAAAGCAAATTTCATCTCCTGGATGGTTTGTTTAAAGTTTTCATCATCATGGTACTCGTTCATGGTAGTGCATTTGCAATCCCTTCCCTCACTCCTGCCTCTTCTTCCTTTAGGGCTTAAAATGTGGGGGGCTCACTGTGACAGCCATAGGATTAAAATGATAACTAACCTGTGGCACAAAAGTCAAGGAGCTGCTATTGCTGCCTAGAAAACCTGGAGGCTGCAGTCAAAATCCAGCCTCCATCAGCCCTAAACCTGCACTTGGTAGCTGGAAAATACAGGGGGAACCAGGGCTGGGGATGAACTTTTGGGGCTGCAAAGCATGGCAATCACTCCCTAAGACCTTAAGGACCATTGGGTGACCCAGTCTGAATCTTGCATAAGGGAGGTCACAAGTTTCACTCTTACCTTTGATTTCAGCAGTACTGCTAGTGTTTGCCCAAGCCCCACCTTCCAGGGAGGCATGCAGGCTCCATGCAAAGAGCTCAAGATATGGAGATGGTAAGTCACCTTTTTGATGGCTGGCTCAAATACTTAAAAGCCTTTGGTATTTAAAAAAGGCACTTTAACTCTGATTTATCTGCACTGCATTTGTGGCCGGGGTGCCTGTGACATAGCTGCTGGCTGCAGGAGGTGCTTTGCCTGATTTCCTCAGCTGTTCACAAAATCCATCTCCAGGAGAAAGCCTGGGGCCTCTCTGCTCTCTCCCCCTGCAGACAGTCTGTCTTCTGCCTCCACCCTTCTTTCTGTATTTATAATCGCCAAAGGAGAAGAGGAGCTTTCAAAGGATTTAGCACAAGTGCCTGGCAGAGAATTGCTTCTGCGGGTGGTTGGTAAGGAGGAGAGGGGAGGAAAGGAAAGGCAGAACAAACACTTTCATCCGCATTGTTTCCATCCCAAGGTGAATCCACACATTTCTCCACACCCATCCCCACACCCCGAACATCTCCTGCTCTCTACCAGCTTTTCCATATACTCACACATACAAGGCTGCCCTTACCCAAATATCCTCCTCAGACGCCTCACAACCACAAACTCCTGTGACCCTATGCCACTCTCCCACAGTCTCGTTAACAAGAATTATTACCCAAGTTACTAAACCTGCTCCTCAGTGCTCACCTCTCAAAGGACAATTCTAACCTGGCTGGCTAAGCAGCACTCACCACCAAGCAGGGAAACCTGGCCTAAAGAAGATGGTCACACCAAATACTTCCGATAGAAACAGGGATCACATGCCACTATCCAGAGCTGCATCTGCACAGAGAGCTCCTCCTGCCTACCCTAGCTGCTGTCTGCAGCACCTTCATCCTACTTGCAAGGGCACAAGTTTCAAGAGCCTTTGTACTGAAGCTTCAGCACTTCCACAGACTCTTCGGTATTCAAAAGATTTATTTTAAAATTGGGTTTGTTTATCTCTAAGCACAGATTCATTTCCAATTTATGTCAGCAAAATAAAAACCAAAATGCAAAACAAAAATGAAAAAAGAGCTCGCCTGACTTGGAAGCCTAAAAATAGACCTGTGTATTGCAAATAGTGAACTGTCAGGTAAAGGCTGTGGATTGAAGGTTCAAATGAATAATGTGTTTGTTTTTCCTGCTTCAATACTTTCCTGCTGTTATCACTGTACAAATAAGTCAGCACATGCTAATTACTCTGATGGCAATTTCCTGGGAACTGGTACTTAAGTATCAAGCCAAATTTATCGCCGAGCATCGCAGGCTAGTCCTCCCCCTGCACTCCCAAACAAACAAACAAGCCCAGCTGCCAAATACCCCTGTCCTTTCTTTCATCACTGCAGACCCACCACTGCCAGCACGGTCCCACGTCTGACTCCAACCTCAGCTGTAGGATCTGCCCTGAGGAACGTGTTTTTCCCAACAAGCCTGTTTAAAGCTAAGATGCTAACGTAGAACATGGATCTGGCAGTGCCAGAACCTGGACTTATATCCTTCAAGGTGTTCAATATATGAACAAATTGTGGATCCCAAGCAGTATTTGTGCAGTAAAACGGGTTTAATCTTGGGAGCTGAGAGTACAAGTACCTTTTCTGCAAGGCACACACATCAAGAGAGAAAGGATGGGAAGTGAAATGTCTGTGAAGTGTTTTTATAAGGCACCCAACAAACCAGTCTGAAGCCCCTTTTAGCCCAAAACCATCCCACAAGGCTCACAGTTTATATTCACGGGTGAAGTACATCAAAGAACTGCCTAAACAATGCCTGTGGTTTCTGCTGCATTTCTCCCCCACCACCACTTTGTATTTATACAGCCATGGATTTGCACTGTAATTCAGTCAAACACATTAGAGCAAAGATGAAGGGAGGAGAGAGAAGAGGGAAAAAATGCTATTACCTGTGTTACATCCCAAATGGCATTGAATTTCTGTATAAACCTTTGCTGCAACCTCAACCCAGATGCAGGCTGTTTGCTGAACAGGCAATATAAACCCAGCATCCTCCTTTGTGGGCTTTTTCAGCTTTCAGGGTCTTTTTTTTGGGGAGGATGGTTGGCTTGCTTTGGATTTATTGTATTATCATTTCTTTCTGCTTTCACTGTGAGGCAAAGGGTTAAGCGACCTTTCAGATCCTCCCTGGATGCAACTCCATGCATAACAAGAAAGCTTCCAGCCCAGTGAAAACAACTTGAAAGAAGGGCAGTGACCCAGCCACAGGCTTAAGTTTCAGGTCACAACACCCCTGCTCAAAACCATCCATCTTCCTCTGGCCACAAGTTTGCAGCCAGTCACCTCCCATTAGTGCGATTCGTCTCTAGGATTTACAGGAAAACACCTTTTGGGGACCCAGCTGTTGTTAGCATCCTCTCTTGCCCACGGGATGAGAGCTGTGAACTAACAAGGGACACTGTAGGTACACACTGATGAAGCATCCCCTTGCATCCAGTAGTAAGTGCTAAAAACACATGGACCATTAGGAAAAATAAGTAAATAAATAAACCAAACTGCAGTTGTGAGCTTTGGTTTCATTTACTCTCAACTTCTGCAAGGAAATGGGTGTTTACAGCCCCTGTCAACCTGGATACATGCACGGCACCACATTGCATGGCAGAATCAAAGCTGTTTGGCTAGCACAGGAGCATCATGCTGCTCGGTTAAGAGCCCTTGATCAAAAGAAAGAGAAGGTTTGGTGTTACTGCACACTGAGCCCGGGGAAATAGTGCATCTCAGGAATGCTACGTGATGGAAGAAGGCTGTGGAGAGGAAGCATGTGCCTGTTCTCCCCTTCTCCAAAAAGGTTCCTTCAGGCCAGTTAGAAATAATCACCTGTTGGACCACAGAACTGGAGATCATAGAATCACAGAATGGTTTGGGTTGAAAGAGACCTTTAAAGGTCATCTAGTTCCAGGCCACTGCAATGAGCAGGAACATCAATGGTTCCATCTCCACGCTGCAGCAAGGATGCTGGCAAGCAACCCACTGCTGAAAACAGTCAGCAAAAGGTTCAAAACCCAGCTCCACACAAGCCAAACATAAACACAGCTCCTGGGAAGGGGATCTTGGCTCATCTGGGACAAGAAGGACAAAAAACATAAGTGTGGCATCCAGCCCCAAGCCTGGAACTCAGCCTAGCTCCTCCCAAACTTCTCATCTGCCAGGGGTGGTCTTGCTCTGAACCAATGCTGATAGAGAGTATGAGGATGGGATACAAATAGAGAAAAATATGAGAATGTGAAAAGAATTATCAAACACTCTCCCAACCTCTAACATTTTGTGCTGTTAAGTCTAAATGCAAGAGCACAAAGGAACAAGCTGTGTGTGCAGGGACCTGGGTGCTGAGACATTCCCATTTATCATCATCAACCAAAGTGCCCTGGGAAATAGGGCAGGCACAAAGCCCGAGGAGGTTCCCAGTTCAGCTGCAACTCCCAAGGTTTCGATGTGATTAGGCCTGTGACTCTCCCCCACAAGCTTTCTGGCATTGGGAACAACCCATGATATTGTTTCCACTAGTTCCTCCCTCTCAGCCATGCCAGTGCACGCCAGTTTGCCATGCGAGACTGGGAGCTGGATTGGGGAACCGAATCTACAGAACAACAACCCAGGGGAGAGAAAAAATGTCAGCTGTATGGGTTCCCTGTTGTAAGTGTGTTCAGCAACATCCTTTGCTGTCGGCAGCCTGAGATGGTTTCGGGTGTAGCAGTGCAGAAGGACGGCCAGGTATTACAGGAACACTGCTCAGCTGCCGAAGGAATGAACCACCAAATGTGGCCTTAGGCTTTTAGTTTTTTAGTGTATATATGTGTGCTATCAAAAAAACTGGACGGAATTCGGTGAAGTGATCCCACTTCTCAGCTGACTGGCTCACTGTGCAATCCTGCAGCACCGGAGGAACCAGCTAGAAATCAACTGCAAACCCAAGGCAAGCTGTTTCTGAGTAGGTGCTGAAGAGAGAAGCCCATGGCTGAAGCTTGGTACACACCAGGGATGATACAGGTATGAGCTGAAACACTGTCAAAGGACATGACAACTTCACCAGGGTCCCTGACCAACAAGCTATGCAGGAGTAACAAGATGCTGATCCCTTTAAGTGCAGTTATCTTCTACTGCCTTGTATATACTCATGTGGGGTGGATATGTGTATTTATTTTAGTATTTGCTGGAAGTATTCACACTATGTCCCAAAAAATGCAAATATGTCTTTCAGTGCTCAGAAAGGCATGTCTTGTGGGAAGATGAAAAAAACCCAAAACTTGTTTTGCCTCTCCAGCCTGCTTTCAGACTGATGCATCCCACTATTGAAGAGCAAGCAAAGGTAGGGTCTGCATTAATTAGCAATATTTTTTAAAAAGGTCCTGAGACACCCATTTTGTAACTGAGCAATGTGAGTGCTCAGATCTCTCCTCAGTGCATGTAACTATGCCTCTGTTGCTCATGGCACCATGTGCTGGGCCAGCCTCTGTCCTCCATTCCTGCAGCTCTGCAACAAGGTCAGGGGGATGACCTGCACCCCACTCGCCCCTCTGGCTTAGCCAGGCTGGGGGTTGCCCTCATAGAATCATTTGGGTTGCAAGAGACTTTTAAAGACCATCTACTCCAAACCCCTCCAGTGAGCAGGGACATCAACTCGATCAGGTTGCTCAGAGCCCAGTCCCACCTGACCTTTAATGTTTCCAGGGATGGCGCATCTACCACCTCTCTGGGCAACCTGTTCCTTCTCATCCTCCTCCTCCTCCTCCTCTAAGGAGATGAGTGAGCACCCAAGCTGCATCAGTGGCTGCACCCTGATAAAGCCTAAGTATAAATTATGATGACGCAGTCAGTGGGAAGATGTGGGGACAAGATCATGGTGTTTTACCCAGTAACACTGGGTAGTGCCAAGATGGGAACCACCTCTGGGGAGATTCTGAAGCCCAGATCTCTTCACTTGGTTTGGAGAGAGCACAACAACTCACTCCTTGTCTCTGGCACATATCACTACCCTTCTTTCACTAGCAAAGTACCCAGTTTGGATTTCTGAGCTACATCAGGGCCACCAGCTCTGGAAGGACCCTGGGGAACAGCAGCAACAGAACTGGGGACTGTGACTTTTTCCCTGAAGAGGTCTTTCACCACCACAGAGTACATGGGGAACTCAGGGCAAGGGGTGAGACCCCCACCCGAAACCAGGGCATGGCTCCGACAGGGCACCCACCCAGGGTCCAGCAGAACAGCCCAGCACTCGCAGGAAGGGCTCAGCCACCCGGGCACTGCCACCGTGCCAGCATTAGTTGCCACGCCACGACTAACAGGGCTGCCAGCCACAGCCAGCGCCAGTGAGAACAAGCCCTGGGGAAGAAACACAGCTCTGTGTCCGGGCTTTGCAGCCCAGCTCCTACATGGAGAAAAAAAATGAGAGGCACAGCTCACCCTCTCCAAGGAATACGCCCTTCCTAATGAGAGTCGACCCAGGAGCTATGCGGGAGTGGCGCCCATTCCCAGGCAGGCTTCAACGCCACTGAAAGCCAGCGACGGAGACAGGCAGCCTCCGAGGAAAGAGACACCAGTGGGAAATTTTGCTTTGATGCCGGCTCGCCAGCTAGCTCCGGCACCAGGGAGGAGGAGGAGGAAGGACTGCCGGCTCTCGCGATGCTCCCCTGCATGTGCATACATGCAGAGCTGAGCTCAGCCAGAGATCCTGGGAGAGGGTTGCAACAACCACAGAGCAAGTCACCAGCTGTGCCCTGCCTGACTGGGCAGCACATGGCTGGCACAGCCTGAGCCCCACAGTGGCAGCCGACCACCCGCCGTCGGACAAGAAAGCCCATGAAGAAGAGCGTGCACTGCAAGGACGCTACGAAAGGACCGTGTCGTACAACCATCCATCGTCCCAAGATGTCGGTAGGAAAAACTCCATTATCTGTAGCTAAATCTGGGCAGAGTGCAGTGCCAGGACCTCTTCTCATCCCAAAGAGGTTACGTTCCAGGAGACACAAATATTTTTTTATCAGCCTTGCTGCTGCAGTTAGCACAGTAATGATGTCAAGCATAACCCAGCGGCAACAGCAAGATTCAGGGTCTTGGATTTACCGCAGTCTTGATCTAGCTCTAGAAAGCCAACAGAAGCAGTTAGATCAGAATAAATACAAAGGTGATACAATGAAATAGATTTCCCAATTAAATCCTGACACTTGTATCCCTTCCCCCACCTCCTCTCCTTATCTTTTAATTTGCTTCCATAGATCTCAAAGCACTTAACGACTACCTAAGTGCTGTTAGCACCCGTCATCCTGATGGAGAAACTTCCACTGGGTTGAGCAATCCTTAAGTTGCCCAACAACCCACTGGGCGAGGAGAAAGCAGGACTGGTTGAGCACAAGTCTATCCATCCCTCTGTGCTGCCTTGCTGCAGGGTATGAGTTACCGGCAGGAGAGCAGGGCGGTTACATGGCACAGCCATTTCCCAGGATAGGGTGTGCCCCACCTTTACAGGTGCTGGGAAGCACTGGGCACTGTCCCTGCTAAGAGGGTAGTCGGAAATACATCGCTTTTTTCTTTTGTTTCGTGTTTGTTTGTTTTCCTCATTAGAAATTTTCTGTGTTTAAAGCTCAGGAGTGCAGACTTTCAGCAGAGAGCAAGGGCTGTCAGGGCAGGTAGCACATGTGGCTCAGTTTCTCCATTAAAGAAACAAGACTGATACCTGCAGGTGTTTTCAAGCAAAAAAAACCACCAAAAAATCACTCAGGATTTCTGTTCTGTTCTTACTGTCCCAAACCCTGTGTCCAAGGTCCGAGTTAAACAACTACACACTAAGGTGACTGGGAGAGGGCATTTCAGAGAACCAGGAGCTACCAGTGTGTGGACCTTGCTATACAGAGTACCTATCAAAGCAAACAGGACCTCAGAGTAGCCCAAAGGTTGCAAAGTTGGATCCTTCCAGCAGCACAATGCCTGGGGCTATGCCTGTGATGGTGCTTGACTGAATCACTTGTACAGGTGACCATGGAGGACACCACATGGTCAGCAGGTCCACCCTGACTGGAGGACCACCAAGACAGAAGATGATGCAAAGTATTTCTATTTGCTATACATATTCTCCAGTGTGCTGTTGAGCAGCTGCTTTTTCTCAGTCCAGGGCAGTGAATGTGTTAGGCGGAGAGAGCAGCCAGAAAAGTCTCTCACCTTGCCACAGACTTATTTGGTCTTCTTTAATTCCTTCACTTGCTCTAGTGGACCCATCCTGTCCATCCCATCCTCTCACCTTCCTCAGATTAATTCATTTGGCTTTCTTGTAAACTCTTAATACTGTACAAATGAACAATTAAGGGATTATCATCATAGCAACTGAGGATAATGTGTCCAAAAGTCACACCTTCAGAGAGGTCCAACTTGACCAAGAGTAAACTGGACAGGGACTATCTACTGGTGATACCCATGACCAAAACTGAGGCTGATACAGAGCATGGAAGATCACCTCTGCCCTAGCTCTTGCTGTACAGCTGTGGACCATGGGCATGAAGCAGTTTAGTGACTTAGCCCAAAATCCACAAGTTGGGAACCAAAGCACTGCACCTGAGGATCCCAACCATGGGAAGCAGGGCTGGGGGGGTGTGCTAGAAAACCTCTTGACCACTTAACTCTCCATCACCCTGCCAGGAAAGAGGGTTTAATTAATATTTCAAGTACAAGTGCATTTAACAGACTCTGTCCAAATGCATCCCAGCTGCTGAAACACAATTAGTTTCATCTCAGCTTCTAGGAACAGGCTGTCTCCTCTTCAGTGCTGTGCAGCAAGTGAAACCCTGGGGTCCCCAGCTGATGGCTGGTCCCCAGCTAATGAACTGCATTAGGCTGCTTCCATTCTCATTACAGACCCTTCAAAACAGTGTCCTTTAAAGAGACCTTGAACAATAAAATGTTCTCCATGTCTCTGTGCCTCGAATTCAACTGTAGCAGCTTCTATTAGGCCAACAGTGCTATTGTACCCATGGTGCTCACTTCTGCTGACAAATTCTCCAGCTGCCCAGCCTGTGCATCTGCAGCTCACACACAGTACTTGTCTTCTCATTAGGGATCCAGTGCTACCGGTTCCCTCAGCTTCCCAGGCCCTTTATGTGAAACTCCAGCAGCAGAGCCGAAAGCGGTGACGGCAGCAGCTGCTGCAAGCAGCCAGGTTATGCAGAGCACCACATTCCTCCTCTGGGAACGGGCAGCACGAATAAACCCAAAATCCGATTTTATTGCATCTTTCAAATTCTTAACAAGCCAACAAAAATTACTGCTGCTTTTTTTTTTTATTATTATTATTATTTCCCATTTTTAAAGTGACAAGGCTTTTAAAATCAATAGTTAAATATTAGATGCTAGGACACTGTTAGATGCATCTGGGGATGGTTAATCAGAGGCACTAAAGAAGAAACAACAACACCAACAACATGAATTCCCCACCAGGATATGAAAGAGTTAGGGAGTGACTGTCGCCCTCTTCCCTGCCCAGAGTCAAGAGCAAATGAACATCCATGAGTCTCTCTGCCCGTGCTGGCACTGGGGCAGTGCTACACAGGAAGGGTGACCCAGGACATGCAGAACAGACTCTTTGGAAAGGAGGTAGGACCACTCAAAACTCAGCCTAGGCCATTTGCAGGGCTGAGGGCCTGTCACGGAAAAGGCAAAGCCTTTTTTGAAGTAGGCAGCTGCCCACAGCAGGGGAGTCTGGGAAGAGGTGCGAGTAGGATGGGATGCAAGAGGGGATGCAGGGCATGATATAGGATGAGATGCAGGGCAGGATGCAGGATGAGATGCAGGATGCAAAGCAGTGTGTGGAGCCCATCCCAGAGGGAAGGCCAGCCCTGCTCCAAAGCATTAGCCTAAGCTCTTTCCTGGCTCCAGCCTTTCTTCCCAGCACTGTGCCACACACATCTGTGCGGGGAGGGCTGGTGTGGCAGAGAGCCAACTCAACAACTCAAGAGGTGCAATTATCATTAAAGCCAAGCAGGCTGGAGCAGGGGAGAGGAGATGCCTCCTCACCAAATGAATAGGTTTAATGCTGCTCACATTCCTGCATTCCTCTGCTGAAGTGTAATGAATAAACCCTCACAAACTGCTAAAAATGAGGTGGTTTTGGTTAAGCCTTGTGAGTGTGTGTTTTGTAATCTTACACCTCTGCAGACAGAGAGCCCTGCTATGCTGGTAATCTAGGAGCTGAGGTTTTCCAGAGCTGGCTTGTGTAGCAAGGCAGAGACATCAGCACATGCCTGTTTTATGGGAACAGCATCCCCATCGCAAGTGGGGAGATGGGATAGAAAGCGCCTGGAGCCAGGCAGATCCCTTCCTAGGCAGGAGTGCAGCAAGGATCCCTGACCAAAGCACACACACACAGAGCCACTTCTGGTGACAGAATGGGATAGGATAGTATAGCATGGGACAGGATAGGATTAGAATGGAATAGAATGAAATAGAATAGAATAGAATGAAATAGAATAGAATAGAATAGAACAGAACAGAATAGAATAGACCGTTTCAGTTGGAAGAGACCTAAAACAACCATGTAGTCCAAATGTCTGACCGCTTCAGGAGTGACCAACAGTTAAAGAATATAATCAAAGGCACTGTCCAAATGCCTCTTAAACAGCGGCAGGCTCAGGGCATTTACCATCTCTTTAGGAAGCCTGTTTCTGTGTTTGACAACCCTGTTGGCAAAGAAATGATTCATAATGTCCAGTCTGAGCCTTCCTTGATTGCAGCTTAGGACCATTGCCACACATCCTACTACTGGATCCCAGGAAGAGGAGCTCAGCACCTTCCTCACCCCTTCCCCTCCTCAGGAAGCTGTTAGGGAGCAATGAAGTCGCCCCTCAGCCTCCTCTTCTCCAAACCAGACAAGTCCAGAGCCCTCGGCCACTCCTCACAGGACATGACCTCCAGCTCTTCCACCAACTTTGTTGCCCTCCTTGGAATGTATTCAAGAGCCTTCACATCCTTAACTGGTGGGGGCTAGAACTGCACACAGAGCTCCACATAAGGCCAAACCAACACTGACCAGAGTGGGATAATCACTTCTCTTGCCCATCTGGTTCTGCTGTGTTTGATGCACCCCAGGATGATATTACATGCAAAGCTTTTCCCTGTCTGCACTGGTTTATCTGCAGAGGATCCTGTCTGGGTCTGGAAGCAATAATATTATTTATTCATGGTTCTACTGAAAAAAGTAGTGGCTCCTTAGCCAAAGGTCAAAATCCATATGTCCCTCTGCTCAGCCTTGGCTTCTCCAACCTGCCTCTGTCAGCACAATCTCTCATCTCTCCTTTCCTGCCTCTTCATCATTCTCCAGTTCAAGTTCAGATTTCCCTCCCCATGGGCCCTGTGTTCCACCAGTGCTTCCATCCTTCTCTACCTCCCCTTCACCTCCACCTGAAATTTGTATCATTATGATGGTCTGTGCCCTCCTCCATGCAGACTCTCCTCTCTACTCCAGACTGGTCTCCTTATGTTCAAAATTAAGTCTCAGGACATCTTCTGAATGCTCTTCCATCCAGCATCCAAATCTGCCATTGTCATTGAAGCTCTTGCTTTCCCACATCACAGCCAACACACCCACCCTTCCCTGAGACCCTCCTGACCAGCAAGAGTACTAGCACGTGGGTCATTGCTTCTATCCCACTTCATCTTCTCAAGGATAGCCCCTTTCCCTATTTCAGCACACAAGCTCTGTAACTCTAAATGCTTACTCCATGTCCTACAGTACCCACTATCTGCTGTTGACTCTTGTAATGTTGACTGTTACTTAGGAACTTGGTCTCCTGGGCCAGTCAATGGAAAATGCCTTTGATATTGAATGATATTTTCTCCCTTCTTGCCCCTTGTCTGGTAGAAATTCATCTCAAATGTCTGCCAAACCACCTCAGCGACTTAATCAAAACTCTCCTTTGTGTGACATTTACCAGAAAACTCAATAACTGTGAGGCTGCTGGTGTTCTGAGGCATGTCTGTCAAGATGATCAATAGTGTCCTGGCATTTTTATTTTACTCTCCATATGCATGTACCAATCACAACCTCCTGTCATTGATCCAGACCATGAGCTCCTAGGGGGATGGACAGCCTTTGATTCAACATTTGTACAAAGGACAACAGGCTCCAGGGCACAGTTAGTGCTGCTACTGTCACAGTGGAGAAAATAACACTTCTAAACACCCATCAAGGTCAAGAGATATCTGCTTACACTGAGTATGATCCCGAGGCTTACAGCAGACAACACGACCAAGAAGTCCATTTGCATAATGTAGTCAGGAAGCCACAAGTTACCTGAGGACACTTCACAGTGCCCCGAGACCCAGGTGTCCTGTTGCTGCACCTACTTACAACAACATCCTATTTGTTCCCAAACAAATCACAGCACAAGGTGCTTCCACCAGTTACTACCAGCACCTCTTGGTATACCACTCTTGGTAACATGGAAGGCATCCCACAATGATTTCTTGCACATCAAAGACCACAGCACCACCCTTGTTTGCAAGCACAAGCTCCATGCTGACTACTCAGCTATGACTGCACTGCAGTGATGTGATGTTCTCTCTACCAGACTGGAAACTAGAATAGGTTGGATTGGAAGGGACCTTTAAAGGTCACCCAGCCCAACCCTCCTGCAATGAGCAGGGACATCAACTCGATCATGTTGCTCAGAGCCCCACCCAACTTGACCTTGAATGTTTCCAGGAATCAGGCATCTACTCCATCTACTCTCCTCTGGGCAACCTGTTCCACCATTTCACCACACGCATTGTAAAAAATATTTTCCTTGTATCTAGTCTGAATTTACCTTCTTTAGTTTAAAGCCATCATCCTTCATCATCACAGGCCCTGCTACAAAGTCTGTCNTGTTGCTCAGAGCCCCACCCAACTTGACCTTGAATGTTTCCAGGAATCAGGCATCTACTCCATCTACTCTCCTCTGGGCAACCTGTTCCACCATTTCACCACACGCATTGTAAAAAATATTTTCCTTGTATCTAGTCTGAATTTACCTTCTTTAGTTTAAAGCCATCATCCTTCATCATCACAGGCCCTGCTACAAAGTCTGTCCCCATCTTTCTTACAAGCCCCCTTTAAGCACTGAAAAGCCACAATAAGGTCTCCCAGGAGCCTTCTCTTCTCTGTGCTGAACAACCCCAGCTCTCTCAGCCTGTCCTCGTCAGGGTCACTGTGAGACCAGATGAGCTGCTCTGGAACCCTGAATCTTTGCCATCCTTCCACTTTTGTCATCTAAAGGTGACCAGCACCAAGCATCCCTTGCTGCTGTCTGGCCCCAGGAGCAGAAGCAGCCTTGAGCAAGACCTCAGAGTGTTCTGGTCCAAACGCTGCCAGTAGCTCCAACCCCCACATGTGCACTGGCATCTCTGCCATCCAAGCAAGAAGATGCCTACCTGGCCAGGAAGACAACATGTGAGTATCGCATCTCACACCTTGGGCAGCTCTGACACAGAGCTTCTACCAAACTGAGAGACATAGGGGGGAAAAAAGCAAGCCCACACGGAGGTGACTTTCCCTCCACTGCCCAGGAGAGACTTGCAAGGCAAGTTCTTCCACCAGGCTCCAGGGCTGGCCTTGCCGTGGGCAGGGTTGAGCCTGCCCTGCCTGGCCACCAGTGCCAGCAGCCGCAAGCAGCAGCTGCTGACTGATGAGAATCCAACAGCCACACGGGACCTGTGCACTGCAGCACAGAATGGAGATGCACACGCAGCAGGGATGGTTTGTTCTCCCTTTACACTCATCCATTAGATGAACTTGACCTGAACTAACACTGCACTGACAGAAACCAGGCATAAACCACAGACCTTACAGACACACAGGGCTCCCCTACCTCCTTCAGTGCTTCTCGCTGCAGCTGAGCTGCATCTCTGCAGATTTGGGATTGATTCGCCCCATACAGAGGGACACCACAGCATCTGCACTGCACAACGCAGTCCGTGCCTTCCCCACTGGGCAGCACTTCCTATGCTCACATCAGACATTTTGCACATGGGCACATGAGAGAGTTTCTTGAGCAAGAGCCTGCGCCTGCCACCTCACAATCACCTACACTGCAGGTCAGCAACAGCACTGTTGATGAGGGCTTCTGCAAGGAGCACAAGGCTGAAATCACTGTTCTTTGAGAAACAGGCATGACTCTGCTTGGTTGAACACAAACAATTCCTTTGTTTTTATTAATGTTACAATTTCGCATCAGAGGCATTTTCATGCTCCCTGTGATTATTTTGTATATCCAGCGCTACACAGTTCACAGGCGCAGCCAAAGGCGAGAAGGTCCCTCTAAGGCTCTGATGAGTAGGGATTTCCCATGATCCGAGTGGGATGTGTCTGCCCAGACATGTGCAGACAGACCTGGGCTTGCTCTGCTTGTGCCCAAAGCTAACTCGGACTCAATCCAGCTTAAGACAAAAGCCACAGAGCCACATTAGTACAGCACTCTGCCCAAGCTCATATGACCAGTGGGTGCCCTGGGCAAACACCAACCAGACCTTTGATTTTGCCATCCACAACAGTTATGTGAGAATGGAAGGGTTATAAATCACCAACAGCACAGAAAATTCCTAATAACCGTAACTGGTAACTAATAGAAAGAACAGATTCAAGTGAATAAGTGTGCTACTCTGCCCTGGTTGAATGGTGGATTTCAAGCCATCTGGCCCTTGGGGAACAATGTTCCATATTGTATGAGTCTGTGGAAAATAACACAAAAAATGCAACTCTATTGTCAGAAGGCTTAAGTTTCTTTGAAAGGATCCTACATCCACATTTAAAAAACCCCCATATTTAGGAACTCACAAGGTGAGAAAGGCTTGAAAAACAAGTTAGAAGGTGAATAATAGAAGGAAACCCACCCTTGGGTGAAAAAGAGCTCTTAAAAACCCAATCACTCAAACCTCCCACAACATCAGTGACCTCACTGGTATGGTTTGTGAGGTACAGCTTATTCAACAAAAAGAAAACTGTCCAGAAGGAAGAAAGTGAATTGAAATTCAGCTAATACAAGGATAAATGTGAATGTACAAAGAAAGGCTTTAACATCCTGAATGATCATCAAAAGGTATCTCCAATAACAAGTGTCTCATACAGGTGGGAAAACAAGATTCCCTGCATCACCAGTGTCCTCATGTACAGATGGCACCTGGAATGCCCTATCCAAGCAGCCACCAGGCTCAATCATGTTTAGCTTGAATGCATCAGTGAACATATGAGAATGAAGCATATTTCTACATGTGTGTGGGTGACAAGACAACCCTACACCGAAATAAAAGGAGCTGGTGGTCTACCAGGCTGTTCCCTTCTATTGAAATAAAATTTTACCCTATGCCATGATTATCTGCAGAGGACTTGGATTACTTTCAAGATAGTTTAGAGGTGAAAAAATCAATGACTATCTATCTATACCTCAGTGCTTTCAGGACTCTCAAAGCAGTTGACCTTTTTGGAGAGAGAAAAAATCCACAAAACATCTTTTAAGTGATGTGGATGCAGCCTGGATGGGTGAGATAGACTGGGTTGAAAGCTCCACAATGTGTGCAAGTGTAACACTTCATACTGAAAAAGACCAAGCAACCTTTCCTCACTTCCTAAAGCCACTGCTGGCCCTGGTGCTCCCCAAACCCCTCCAGCTGCTGATGCAGTTCACTGACCAGCAGAAAGCTCACCCAGTACAGACACAAGCTTACTTTCCATCAGCACAGCGAGCTGCGGGTGGATCAGTGCAGGAGCAAGAGCAAGGGCTGAGGAGGGCTGGAGACAAGAGCGGTGCCACCCCCACGGTGGCAGGAATGGTGACAGCCCAGCAAAGCCCAGCACAGCCCAGCACGCAGCCAGCAAGCAGCAGAGGGGCGAAGTGGACAAGGAGGAGGAGGAAGAGGGGAAGACGATAACAAATAAAACACTCATTTTGTTTTGGGGGAACTGCCTATAATTAAAACCCCAAAGCAAACACCAACTTGGCATCTGGAGAGAACGGTGCTGGGTTCTGTTTTGGATTTGCCTGGCATTTATCAGCCTAGTTGGCAGGACACTTGTTAAGTAGCTCATCCTGAGGGAAAATTCCTCCGATTTTCCTAAAAATTCCAAGCTGCTTCAAATAAACAAAAACTATACTCAGGTATTGCCCATACCCAGGTTTCCTGACCAGATAAACACATTTATTTTATCTCTGAACAAATATTTTGCCACTCCCTACCTCTGTGTGAAGAAACCAACTAAAGAGAAGGAGGACACCTGCTTAGTCCAGGGGAAGAGAATCAGAATATGCACACAATGCTTTGAAAATTGCACAAAACACTCGGGTGGGAAAGTAAAGGAAGTGAACAGACAGGAAAGTTGCTCTTGGCCCTGGTACTGGCTATGGTACAGTGAAGCTCTGGTTGCTCCTGGAGGTACCTCCAGCTGTTAACTCCTGCTTTGCAACCTCTCTGTGCCCCATGCTGGGCTTTCTCTTCTGTTCATTAAACAACACTGAAACATCCTTTTTGAAGTGATTTGCCAGAAAAGGCTCTGACAGATTTGAGCTGTGGCTCCAACACTGCTCTGTCAATCCAAATTAGGGATGCTGCCTCCTGATTCATATCCAAAAGAGGTTCCACCTGTACAAGGTGATGCTCAGGCTTCAAAGGACTCTTCTGGCTGTCTCCATGCAGAGTGGGAAACACCCCATGAAGAAGGACTGCACTGAGAAGGGTATTGCTGGGTGAGAGTGGGTATCTATCACCACTGCTATTCCTATCCCTCGAGATATCACTGAGGGAAGTCAGCATGGTAGTACAAGGCTGATGTGTTGCACAGAAGCCCAGGATGCTCCCAGCCAGATGTGTCAGCTGCACACTGGAAAATGGAAAGCAATCTAGGAGGAGGAGAGGGGAGAGCTTGCACAGAGGGGAAACGTACAGCAAGTGGGAAATTTGGACCTATTCCCAGTTTCCAAAGGAGAGAGTTCAGCCAGATGAAGTATATGTTTCTGCTGCAGAGCTTCCCCAAACTCCCAGCCTCTCCTGCTGATCACCCCAAGGGGCTGCCACTTCGATGCTCAGCACTGCAGTGCCCTGACAGGCAGCAATGCCCCAAAGTCCCTGCACCCATCACCAAGTAGTCTGCTGGACATCCCACTGCAAAAGTATCAAAGTGACACATGCCATAAAAATAGCTGAAATTGGTATTCCTACCCCTTTAATTAGCTTTTAATTGACAAAGGAAAACAGGACAGATGCTCAACAGGAGTCGTGCTTGAAAGCATCAGAGGTTTGATAGGTTTTTTTGTGGAAATCTTCCTTTTTTCAACAAGTGTCTTTGAAATCAAAAACAGACTCTGTGAAGACTTGGGAAAACCTGAAATAACAGCAATGATCCAATCGGCATGCGCTGCTCAACACAGCAAAGGCAAAAGCACTGAAACTCAATGAAGTTCACAACACACCTTGGAGGTTTGTAAGCAAACACAAAGTAAAGAAGCATAAAACAGAAAGACTCAAAATTATCAAAAGAGATGGGCAGGAAACAGAAGGAGAAATGGAGAGAAGGTAAATCTTCCCTGATCCCACCAGCTTTTTGTAAGGGGCCATGGGTACCATTTCAGCAGCTTCCTTCAAACAATTATTTCATGAATGCATCCAAGCACACTGGCACACCCCTGCCACCACTAAAACTTTTTATAAACTCCTGTTTTACCACACTAAATACCAGAAGTTTATGGGCAAACCTCCTGGCAGGCTCCTGCCCAGAGGGCAGCAGGCTCAGCACTTCATCCAGGGAGCTCTGGCAGATGCTCCAGCTGTGGGTCACTATCCTGACTTCAGACTCTTGGAAAGACATCAACCGGTCTAAGTGGAGTGTTGTAAAAAAAGCTGAGCTCATCCAGGGAAGATGAAGCCCTTTTCAGTCTGGGAAGTCTCCCACTATGTATTTTTAAATCACAGTCATGCACGGGAAGGAACCCAGGCAGAGGGCTGGATCACCAGCTCCTGTGTGTCTCCTCTGCGGCTGAGCATCGTGGGGAATGAGCAACAAGCCCTGGCAGCCTGTTACACAACACCAGGTTGTTTATGTTTCTAACTAAAATGGTCAAAACCATTTTACCATTTTAGAGGTGGGGAGAGAGGGTGGATTCACTGCAAGCTAGGGTATTAACCAGCCAGAAAGAAGGTACACTGTAGCTGCCTCCTCCACACCATAGTACCCCAGTACCATGCCAAACTCACGTAGTTGGATTAGTGGTGAACTCCCTATGGAGGACAGTGAAGAAGGAGCAGGAGGAGGTGCTTCAGGCACTTCAGCCCGTGGTGCAGCCCATGGTGAGGCAGCTGTGCCCCTGCCCCATGGAGGACCACAGGGATGCAGAGATCCACCTGCAGCCTGTGGAGAAGACCCACACCAGTGCTGGTGGATGACTGAAACAGGGCTGTGAACCTGTGCTGGAGCTGGCTCCTGACAGGGACCTGAGGACTCATGGAGGGAGGAGTCCACATAGAGCAGGCTTCCTGGTAGGATTTGTGACCCTGTGGGGGACCCACGCTGGTGCAGCCTGTCTCTGCAGGACTGCACCTCTCGGAAGAGTGACCCACATTGCAGCAGTTCGTGAAGAGTTGCAGCCTGTGGGAAGGACTCATGCTGGAGAAGTTCGTGGAGGACTGTCTCCCATGGGAGGGACCCCATGCTGGAGCAGGGGAAGGACTCCTCTCCTGGAGCAGCAGCAGACATAACCTGTGATAAATGGACTGTAAACTCCCTGTGCTGCCCGAGGGGAAGGAGGCAGAGCCTGGGAAGGAGGAATGGGTGGGTGGAAGGTCTTTGTAAGATTCATTTTACTTCTCATTATCCTGCTCTGACTTTGATTGGTATATTTTCATTCGTAATAAATTCAGTTAATTTCCTCAAGTCAAGTCTGTTTTGCCCATGACAGTAATCAGTTGATGGTCTCCCCCTGCCTTTATATCAACTATGAGCCTTTTGTTACTATTTTCTTTCCCCTCTCCCCTTGCAGAGAGGAGTGACAGCGGCTTTTGGCACCCAGCCAGTGTCAACTCACCACAATAATGAAGGTTGGATGGGAGATCCTGAGAAGCTCTTCACCATGGTACCCAAGTACCTCTGTGACAGCTGTGTCATTTCATTTACCCACCACGCAGCACTGGCTGTGGGCATTTGAACTGCAGTTTGGCAGCATCCAAGCTGGGATGGATGAGCCCTCTCTTGGCTCTATCATGCTCAGAAAACAGCTCTGATCTAGC
This sequence comes from Edolisoma coerulescens, assembly GCA_013397115.1. Lineage (NCBI taxonomy): Eukaryota > Metazoa > Chordata > Aves > Passeriformes > Campephagidae > Edolisoma > Edolisoma coerulescens. The sequence goes on from VWZW01004324.1 coordinate 1,822,519, forward strand.
AAAACTTATCAGACGAAAGTTTGTCCTAGGACTCTACTTTTTACCACAGGCTTCTTTCTTTCTCTCCCAAAACAGAAGCGCAAAGGCAGGGGTAAAGTCCAGCCTGGGATGCTGAGCCCCTACAGATGGGCAGAGTGAGAGATGAGGAAGAGGAGCATTTCCCTGATCCACCTGAACCCAGAGAGAATCTCCTGCACTGCTGCGCTCCTGCTACTCCTCTCAACAACTTTATTCACCAACTGCAAGTAAAGCTCCAGAGGGATTGTCAGCACTGATTCACAGGCCTGTGAGGTATTTCAACATGATTTTATTTTTTACTGGCTGTGTATTTCTGGCTAAGTCAACAAATCCAGTCATTGCTGTTACACATTGTCCTCAGTCTGACGTTTATTTTTGCTCATGGTAAAAGAAACTGTAGTTCTTTCTGATTAACTCCACAGAAATGCCTATTACTCAGACAGAAGTCTGAAAGTTGTCTTGAACTAATCAGCAAATTGGTTTAAAACAATTAGGTTTTGAGGATGAGCATCCTCTGGCATCCAAAATGCAGTTCTGAGGGGTTTATTCACTTCTAATGTTATTTTTTGTCTTACCGTCCCCATCAGGTTAATCCCAGACAGGAATGTCATCAAACCCAGCCAGCCCATCGTGGTGTAACCCAAAATAGCACAATTAGTTTCTGCAACGGACTTCTCTACAGAAGCAACGTACCCTGTTCCAGTCTTGGCTCTCTACATGCCTTGTGATTCAGTTTCGAGGGGAAGAAGTTCACAAAGAAGCTGCATGAGTTAGTACAAACCCCAGAAGTGCATCCTGCAAAAAGGCAATAGAGATGGCCCTAAGGGCAACTGCACAAGTCAATGCTTTGCCATAGAAATACAGAATCATAAACTGTCCTGAGCTCAAAGGGACCCACAAGGATCATCGAGTCCAACTCCTGACCCTGGACAGGACAACTCCAAGAGTCACCCTGTGCCTGAAAGCATTGTCCAAACACTTCCTGAACTCCAGTAGGTTTGGTGCTGTGACCACTTCCCTGGGGAGCCAGTTCCAGTGCCTGAACATCCTCCAGGTGAAGAACTGTTTCCTAATAACCAACCTACCCCCCCTACCACCACGACTCAGCTTTGTGCCATTCTCTCAAGTCCTATCACTGCTCACCAGAGAGAAGAGATGAGTGCCTGCCCCTCTGCTTCCCCAAATTTGCAACAGGCTTGGCCAGCTGGCCAGGCATGACTGTTTGCTGGTGGTCCAGTACAGCACAACTCACCCTTAAAACAAGATGAATGAGTTTCAGACAGTAAGCACACACTACCTGACAGAGGGACACAAAAATGCCCTAAGAAAGACTTACAGCACATAAAAAAAGCCAAGGCTGCCAAGCCAAAGAGTTGCACAGTGCCCTTTCCTACACCATTCCCCCAAGTCTGACAACAGAAGAACACGAGGCTTCAGCTGGGCTTTCATGGGAGCACAGTGCCCGTGCTGATTGTTTCAAGATGGCTCAGGGTCAGTGCAGCTTCTCAGAGGGAAAACAGCCCTGAAGGACTCAACACAAAGCACAGCAACTCTCTTCTCCTCTCCCTGTTGTCAAAGCATCACTTGAAGCAAGAGCCTGAAAATGTGTTACCTGGAAAAGCTAAGCAACCACATTAGGGAGCGAGAGCACAAAGCACACCGTGACATTTACAAGTGAGCTTGAGCTCACTCATTTGTATTTCAAAGGCCAGGTTGACACAAGATATTTTTCTTGTTCTAGCTTTGGCTGTGAAGGGAATAATACACAATTTTGAGAGCTGCTGCCACTGTGTCAGCTTTCCTGCAGAGTCAGATACAACAACATTCAGCCTGCTTTGCCTGGGGAACATAAGGACCAATCTTGGAAAATCTCCCTTTGGCTGATATAACAAAACCAATTTCAGGAGGCTTGCTCATGTCCATACACTCACTGACCCATCCTAAACTTCCTATGGCTCAAGTGAATGAATATTAAGCTAATCGTGTTGAGTATCTCCCCTCCTTCAGTAAATTCACACTATGAAAGTTTTCCACCTTCAGAGCTCTCACTGACTGATGGTGACATTTAGTGACAAAACAGGCTTAACAGTTTAACACCTTTGTGGCTTCCATCACACTGTAAGGTGTCCTCCTTTGCAGGAAAGGATCAGTATTTCTGATCCCACCACCAGTAGCACCCCCGCCAGTGCTCATAAGGCACACCCCTCTTGGTAACAAGCCACCATGTTCCTCAGACCAAGAGCTGCCTCTTCAGCCCAGAAACCCAGTGCAATATTGAGTAGAAATCCAGTTTACAGTCTTCCCTGTCATGCCAGACCCACCAAAACCCTTTTTGGAGGTGGCAATATCCTGCTCTGGCATAACACCTGCCTCAGCTGACAACTGACAACCTGAAACTGGCAGCCAAGTTACACAGTGCCTTTACCTGCAATAATTTCAGCCTCGCATCCTCCTCCTAATAAACACCCAGCTGTCTCAAACGAACAACCCATCCTTCTCACTTTTCACCTCACGTATTTTATGCCTCCTGTTTTCAGGTCGTGAATCCAGGAACTCCAGAGCTTCTTGGAAACCTTTACCTGCTTACAACAAAGCCCATCACAATTCAGCTGGGTAAATATGTAAAAGTGACAAAGTCACTATGGGCCAAGTCTCCATCCCCTTGGTAGATACCATCATGACAATGTGGAGGCCCTCAAGAGATGCCATCATAACAAAGACCACGAATGTCCAAGCAATAGAGATCACCCTCTTCTAAGCAGGACCAAAAGACGGGAACATTAACTGGGCATTTTACTCCACTGGTTCCTTCAAGTCAGAGTTGACCACAAAGTTTCACTCCTCCTCTATGACTGGATCCCACAGTTAACTCTGGCTCCTTTCTTGTCCCCAAACATGCTGGCCCTGTCACAATCCTTCTACCCAGTTTTTGGGTCCATGCATGTGACCCAAGCAGGCACACTAGGAAAGCAAAATAGCAAAATTAAGGTGTTCAAGAAACCACGGGGGAATCAACGTGCCCACTTAATGATCTTCATATCCAAATCGGAATTTTCCTTTCAAGATTGCCATCCAGTGCAGTGTCTCACATCGATCTTCTCCACCCACCCATGCACTCCACGTCTGCCCTGGCTGCTGTCTCCAGCCTTCATCCATGCCTGTGACACTCTAGTCATGGTCCAGCATGCCTCCCCCTCTATTTCAGGGCAGGTTTATCCCCATTTTAAAGCCATCTTCTCCATATACAATTGCCCACATTTGTGGACCCATGCTCATTTGCACACATGCAGCTCACGAGCATGCGTAACTCAGGGATCTGGAGACTTCCACCCAGCAGCTCCAAAGCCCCCACATCCCTCACCTGCAGTCACCTGAAATGGTGCTTGATAATTAGTGTCTTCTCTTGCCTGGTGGAGCAATGGCCTTGTTTGGGTATGAAGGGAAGCAAGACAGCTCACAGAGAGACCTGGCAATGGACTGGCTGGACCCAACATATCCAAGCCAAGATCCCACCACAAAAAGTGAGAACTATTTCCTTGTGACAGCACAGACAAGACAAGCTTTATATAAATCACATACGGTAACACATACTCACACAGAGCTATACATAAGATATATATACAGTACACACCAAAATAACACCAAAGAGTATGGATGCCAAAGAAGGGATAAAATTAGCATATTAGAGAAGTGGCAAACTCTCATAAGATAATGGAAAAAAGGCCTATTTTGAACAGTAATGAACATATTTCAAAAATATTGTATATTCTTGGCTTGGAGCCCTACATACCACAACACACGACAATCACGTCAGCTTGAAGAACGAGAAAAATCAGCCAGAAGGTCCATGGGAGATATCCCAAGAAAAACAAGGACTGCATGTGGTAGGGCGCTGCAGCAAATTATTTCCTTGGCATCACAGAGTACACCAGTGTGCTGTCTAGTCCAGCCTGCTGCTGAAATGCAACTTTCTTAAAGTCACACAGCCCTTACATAGCAAAATTAGCAAAACCTCGGAAATAATTTTTCAAAATCTATTCCTTGAAGGTTAGTCCAACATTAATGAGACAAAAAGCAATGTTGGCAGGGAATACCAGGATGCCATCCTTGAGACTTAACCCAGAGAAAGCTGAAATGTCAATAATGTCAAATGCATACAAACTGGAACCAAATAATACTGTTGTTAGCTCAATGACTTCATAACAATCAAGTTACAGTGCAGAAAGAGACAGAAAATAAATGAAAATGGGCCAGACAGTTTTTACCACAACTGGATAATGTATTCAAGGGCACCAAAGGGGGCACATGAGCATCCTAAGGTTAAGAATCAACCCTGGGAAGACTTAACAGATCCTCTAGAATGGAAAATACTAATAAATGCAAGGTAGTACTAATCTGTAATAAAGCCTACTATAATATTAAACAAGAACTGATTAAATTCAAATAAAGGCATTATATATATTGATCAATAATGAGTGCAAAGTGTAATCACAATTACAGCACCCTAAATTAAGACCTACTACCGAGATGGGGACAAGCATGGTGCATTTGAAGACGCACGTTCCGCTCCACACTTTATGGACATCAGGACTTTAATGCACTTTACTTGGGTAAAATCACCCCCCCCAGCACTTTCTGAAAAGAAATCTGAGTCCGAGACACCAACACAGCTCTGAGTATCATTTGCCCAGCTCAACTTACAGCAAAAAGTTCTCCTAACTTTCCCATCCTTTTTGATGCCATTTTACTGGATTATTTGGTTATGGGCATGAGGGATGAATTGCAGGCACAGGGTAACTCAATCCCTCTCTCCCTGGAGGAACTCTACTGGCAGCTTGAAGTGAGGTGCTGACCTTGGTTACTTTACCCTGTTTTTTTTTCTCCTGCAAGCAACCACAACAGAAACCTCAAGCAAAATTGTCCTAAACTCTCCTGGAGATTTGGAATTCAGTCTGACATGGGTGCTATTTAAACTTCATGAAAGGAACATTTTAAATAAAAAGGTTTGCGGTGGTGTGCAGCAGTAAAATTGATTTTAAAGCCTTAACACACCAGCTCATCAAGAGAAATACAAGCACATTCATTAACTCCCAGCATGCTGGCAGTTTCAAAGATGCTACCCATGGCCAAGATCAGCCTGTTATCCCAAACACAAGCATTCATTTGCTGCTGTAGCCAGGACACAGCTCCAAATTCTACATTTATTCTCTGTTTCAGGGAAACAAGGACTTAATACTAAACTCATTTTACATACAAGCAACAGAGACATCAAGAAACTAGAAGGTGGGACTACTCTCTCCCTAGCCTCAGCTGTCTGGAAGTTGGGCATCTAACATAAGCCAAATGTTTGGTAACTTTCCATGATCCCCAGAGGAACAGCCTGGTCCAAAGCATTACTTGTTCCCACTCTTCCCACAGAATCTAAGTGGTGTTTACATTGGAAAACCATTTTTTTGGATTTCACACCCAACCTCACCTGACTCCAAACCACAGCCATTCAGGAGCCATGAAATCCACCGAACAGCAGCTCAAACTGGCTGGTACAACATGTCAAAGTGGGTCAGCATTTTGGATGCCAAGTCACACTTTTGGACATTTCTAGTCCAGCTGTCTGACCTGCCCAAGGTCACTTGGGAAGTATGTTGCAACACCAGGACCAGGGTGTTTCACACTCAGGCTTGAGCTCTTCCCCTTTTTGGAAAATTAAACTTTTTTCAAAGCCTTTATTTGTGCTCTCAGAAAACACACAAAAATTAATCCCAAGAAGCATCAAGATTTTTGGAGGTTTGTTTTTTTGGTGGTGGTGGTGGTTTTTTGTTTGGTTGGTTTTTTTTCACAACTGTTAAATATGAAAATTCAATTCAGCAAGACAATCCATTTTCATCCTTCATTGAGACATCTCTTCATGAATAACCTACATGGTAGGGGACTTCCCAGCAATCAAACACAAGGAATGCCCATTCTGCCACTTCCCACCTGGTTCTGCTCAACTGCCCAGCAGCCCTGCCTGCACCAGTGGCACCATCACAGCAGAGCACATGCAAAGGGCTGCAGCCTCAGGTGTTCATCCAAAACACCGAGGCACTGGGAATGACATAAAATAGTAAGAACCATCCAATTCATGCTATTTGGGACTATGCCCAGTTAGGAAATCTTCCCAGGAAAAGATAATTTGTAAAGCACTATCTATACAGTAAGGTCTAATGAGTTAATCCCCGTCACAATGTATAGCTGATGCTTTCCCACAGAAGAATGCAATCCAGCAAGGACATACGTGCTCCTGGCATGTCACTACACATACTCAATTAGAGGGAACATCAGCTCTCTCTGTCATGACCACAAGGAAAGACAAGATGGAAAACCACCACCCACCTCATTCCAAGTCAGCAGCTCCCAGTCTGCCTGCTTGGAGCAATAAGAGCAACCCTTTCCTCCCCAGATGAGCTCCCTTTATTGCTGTTAAAGACCCCTCAAATCCTCTGTTTTGGGGGAATCCAGTTGACAAATTCAGGCAAACAGACCCAAACAAAAGAGAAAGAAAAAAAAGCATACCCAACACACGCAGCCATTTGGCAGTTTGGACCCTGTGTTTTCCTGCCCAATTTCTAATCCCCCTTTCCAGGAGGGTATATTGGCATCATGGACCCACCAGCCCCATCAGTGTGGGCCCCTCAAGCCTCTCGGCTCCAGCTTCCATGTCAGCTTCTCCACGGTGATCCTGCTTTGGTTGCAACTTGCACTGGGGCAGGCAGTTATGACTCAGGGTTCCAGCTAGGAAGCATTACCCCTGGGGCACTGGGATGTTAGCAGAATACACCCCAGTTTCAATAACTAACCCTTCTTGACCTCAGCCCCCTTTATTCCACATTGGTTTTCGATACACAACTTCATAATTCAGAAAATGAACAGAGTTTTCCTTCAAAAAGGCCAAATTTATTAAGGAAAAACATCCACGCAAGGACAACATATTCCCAATGGAGCCATCTCTGCAGGACATGCTGCAGATCAGACACTCAAGATAAAAATACAGACAATACAAACCACCTCTGAGAGCAGCTTTTTCATGCGTGTGAGTAAACCATCCATAGACACCGTTACTTTAGGAGGAAACAGCAGAACCAAACAAACCATTGATGCAAAACCTAAGAAAAAAAGACCAGAACACACCTGGTTCAACTGAATATATGCAGTCTGCAACTGGATGCCCTCCATGAACACAGAGTATCGCACAGAATGACAGAATGGGTAAGGCTGGAAGGGACCACATGGCCATACACACCACGCAGTTTGCAAAGGAGTCTGTACAGATCTGTAGTGATACTGTGCTCTCTCTAGACACGGTCGGGTCACCACTGAATGTGGCAAGTTGCCAACTGGCCCAGACAACCCTGGGAGCTGCTGATGAGAAGCAGCTGGATCTTGAAGAGAAGTCTGCAAGGAGCTGAGGGGAGACCAGACTGAATAATGTCACAAAGTTTTTTTTCCCCAAATTTATACCAATAGTTCTGTGAGGATGTAATGCGTCAAAACCTTTGTTCAAACACCTGGGTACCCACACGGACAAGGATTGAGCCTGAAGAGAGCATGGGGCTGCCCAGACTACTGCTCCCTCCCCATCTTCCTATCCAGGCACCCGTGTACACACTGTCAGGAAAATCCACCAGCGCCAGAGGTTTATGTCCATAAAGGAGACAGAGGAATCCTTCAACTTTATTTGAATAAAGGGAGAGAGCCCACCGGGGCACACACCCGCAGCGTTTTCTCTCTCGAGGTTTCGGCGGGCGCAGCCTCCCTTTTATCCTAACTCCCGGCCGCATGTTGCCCTCTTCCTCTGCCAATTGCTGAGGTCCTGGGAAGGTACAACCTTCCCGAACCGCCTACCCCATATCCCCCCTTGAACCTACTGTTTTACCCTAAAGTTCAGAAGTTCAGGCTTGTGCAGACCGTTGTCTGTTTCAGGAGCCAAACTGTCTGGGCCCGGTAAGGAACCTGCTGCCCAAAGTCAGTAGAGACATTAAGACCCATTTCAAAGACGTTAACACCCATCAAATTGTTTGAAATGACATTAGCACTTATCTTTCCTCTCACTCATTGCCCCTGGAAGTTACTTTAAAGAAGCAAAAATGTCTGAAAAAGGAGACAGCTCGAACGGATTTTTATCACCATATCCTGCACGTATCAAGTGAAATCAGAAAGAGGGAGGTGCAGTCCACAAAATAAATAAGCAATTAACCCTCACAGTGAAAGAGTCCACGTCTTGGCTTTGGGGAAGGGGGGTAATGGCAGCTGGGGAGAAGCTCATTAACACCGGGAAAATTGGTGAACCTATCAACGAAATGAAGGAGCTCACCTGCACGACAGGAGAGCACAGGTGAGAGGCGGGGGGAGACGGGCCATCTGCGGCTACAACTGAGCTGACAGCGCCCAACAGACACACGTGCGGGGCCAAATCACAGCAAAAAAATTAACTTCGTTAAAAGCTCTGGCTGGGTGTAAATCCAGGCTGGGTCTAGAACTCGACTGCAGCAGAATTGGGGCAGGAGGGGCAGAGCAACAGCTCAGCTCTGCTCCACCCTGCACTCAGCATTGGCAGGCTGGCCATGGAGGGTCCTCAATCCACACCAGGTCCAAGCTAAGGCATTGTCAGCACTTGAGCAGCCACCCCTTGAGCTGCAGCGACCAGCTGGATTCATGTACTGCTACAACATCAAACATGAGGCAAAGCACGGCCTAAAAGCCCTTCCAGGTGGGTTTAAACTAACCAGACTCGTGTGGTACCTGTTGGGGCAGCAGCTCAGCAGGCTCTGCTCACACAGGGCTCCTCACACTGCCTTCATCAAGGAGGGTTTAAGCTGCAATTCACACACCTGTACTGGGATCGGCGCTGACTTAGGTGGGCTACCGTGAAACCTGGAGGAATCAGGGACCTCACAAGGGCCAGCCAGGGGACCCAGCTTCCCCACCAAGACAGCAGAGCCACAGCCCACCCTTTCCTCTCTGTATCTCCTGGCCTCTGGGCTTCGCCTCTTTTCGCCTCTTTGCAAGGTCGTTAGGTTTGACAAAGTTATCTTGTCCTGTTGGACCGAACTGCTTCTTCTCAGGGTTGATCGACTTCTGTCATGCAAATTACCCAGGGTGGAGGTAAACCAAGAAAAGGGGCATTCAGATGGTTCCTTTTATGTTTCACAGATCATTTGCATCCTTATTCTCTGCCTTTAGGGCAACTCTCAGTTGACTGAACACCTGCTTTTAGCTGCCGGGAAGCACATAACAAACCTTCTCCACCCACCCCCAATTCACACCCCTTCCAAGTACTTAACCGGTGTCACTGAGGCTTGCAAAACCCTCCTCACTTCAGGCAGGCTGCTCATTTCATCTTGGTCAAGACTGAGATGACGACATTCTTCTGCTTACAGTGTCCCAGAAACCCAAAAGCATCCCAGCTCAAGGAAATCCCAAACTCAAAGAAAGCAGGGAGCCTCACACCAGGCCACCAGCTTGGTGGCTTCGCATCTATGAGCCCTGAATATTCTTGCTGATGGCCACGGTATCAGACCAGGGGAAAAATGCTTCAAAAAAAAGGAGTAACAGAGAAAGAAAGCCAGATGGAGTGAACTTAATTGTGAAAAATCCAGAGATGTCCAGCAGCCAAGTAAAAATGAGGCTGTTCCCTGGGAATCACTGACACTGCAAAAAGCATCCCCCCTTCTTAGACACAGCCCTTGGATCTCCTGTTAAATTGCTCATCCTTAACGTTAATTCTCACGGCAGTTTATTCCTGCCCTTCAACTCCAAAGAATCAGTTTATTCCTCCTCTCTGGATGGAGAATCAAAGCACAGATTCAGAGCAAAGAGACCAGTGGCAGAAGCAAGCATCAAATACAAGGACACCGTGAGTCCCTGCAACATCTTCTGGTCCCCAAGGCAGACAGAAGGCAGGAGGGAAGGAGATGCATGTGTCAGGCTCAGGCAAAGGGCAGTGACCACATACATCATTTCACTGTGACAGTTTCCCTTGCTATGAAAAGGAGAGAGTCCTCTCTCCAGAGTGGCAATGAAAACACTCCAATTATTAGTAATACAGAAAAGCTAACAGTAAGTTGCAGAGAAAACACTAAATAAATGAAGAATGACACACGAACACATTCCCTTTGACGACTTAAAACTAAACAAGAGTGATATACTACAGCAAATTATATTTGTTCCTTGACTTAAAAGTGACAATCTCGACAATGGACCATCAACATCAATTGCTCTTTCTGAACACACTGCCCTCAGAGAACATATTGAGGGCAGAAATACAAGCATACCAAAAATCTTCCAGAGTTACCTCTGCTTAGGTACAACACGTTGTACATCTAAATTTCAACCAGTGTGGATATTTATCCTCAATGCAGTGGGGATGAGCCAGCACAGGCTGAGCACTCTGCAAACACAAGCAGCAAACAATGCTTCCATCCCTCAAAGAACTAGGAGGGGAAGAAGACGAGGTGCCCTAGCAAAGTCAGGCAGATATCTGACGGGGGGATTTCCCCTGGCTGGGAGATGCAGTGATGTGCTCTGGACGGAGATTCTAATCAACACAGACCTGGCATGCAGGTCCCAACTCTTCACAGAACCACACCTGGGGGATGCTGCACCTTAGCCAAGATACCAGGATGGGGATGCTCCCTCTACAGGTGTCAGGCTCCCATGGGGAGACAGCAAACATTGTTCCAAACCTTCCTGTGGCTGAAAAGCCACAAGCCACATCACTCAAAATGCCAAAGAGCAGAGTAGCTCCAGGGCTGGTTCCCAGGAGGTTACAGTGCAGCCCAAGCAGCCTCACTGGGTCTTAGTGCAGTGGCTCCTGGGGCTGGAACAAACTCCTGAGGCTGGAATCATCTTGCTGATTCTCACGGGGGCTGCAAGAGCCAGTGTGAGATGACCCAGTTGGACTGAAACCTCCTCAGCAATCATACCCTATCCTTCAGGAATGTACATATGCTGCCAGTCAGGGTGTATAAATGCCAAGAGCAGGCTCAGACAAGTGGCTCACAGATTTAAGCTGTGTCCAAACCTTGAAGAAAATTTAAGGGCAGCTTAGGAGAGGCCAAGCTTTCATGCAGTGGCTTTGGACACCCCAAGCCACAAGCAAGCACCCTGAACTCCAGTCCTCCTACACAGGGAACAGACATTACACATGCCTTGCAGACCCTACATCCAAACAAGCTGCCCCGGCTGTGCTGACATTGCAGAGAAACAGGCATTGTAGGGAATGATTCAATCCATTCAGATACGTACAGCAGGTCAGGGTCAGGCACTTCCTAAAAATATCCATTTCCCTCCAGTGACTGTAAAAGGAGGCCGGGGGAGGGGGACTGGATCAGTAGCAGGTAATTGCAGCAGAGTTCTCTACACCCACAGGAGTACAGTCCCATGCCGTGAAGCCCAAATACAGCCAGAAACAAGGTCTGCGTGATGCTCAAACCTCAACATATTCCAGATAGTCTCCAGCCCTTCCGAGACTCCCAAGCACAACAGCAGTCTACAATCCTCCCATGAGCCCTGAAGAGGCAAAATACAGGGAAATCTGTACCAAAAGGAAATCTGGAGGATCAACAGAAGAGGTCTCACCCAAAAGGTGCAGGGAAGACCAGGAGGGTTTCTATCTTCAGGCTTATGAGCGCTGAAAGACATCACCACTCACCTCATTTCCCAGGAAACCCTGGCAGGATCTGACCTCCCTTTGACACGCTCCTCCCTTCTCCTTTTTGCAGTCAACCGAGACCTACATGACATTGCAACAAAAGAAATGTCAGCAAGCTCAATCTTGTCCCCTCCCTCCAACCAAAAAACTTCAGTTTCCTTAATTTTTCAACATATGACTGCACTGGAAACCAGTTATATGTAAATTGCAGCTTACACAGATTTAAATATTTATACATCTATTTAATATATATTACCTATTTAAATATATGCATATATACATACATATATATAAATATATAAATATATAAATATATAAATTGGTGAAGGGACATGGCCCCATGGGAGTGGTTGAAGCAGCAGCACATTCCTCTGCAGCCACCAGAGTTCAGGCATCAGTGATGGAGCCCTACAGCCTGTCCCACGCTGGACACCCACGATGACCCAGCAATGTGGTGTAAAAATGAGCATGACAAGGTCCTCCGGAGATGTTCACTGCCAGCTCTAGAGCAATCTCTCAAACATTCCTAAGGCATAGTGGGAGGAAACACAGACACAAGTGCCAGGGAGCCTGGGTGGCCCAGAGCTGTGAGGAAATGGGATGGAGGCAGCAGACTCCTGCTCCATGACCCAGAGCATCCCAGTGTCATCAAGGAGAGGACATGGGCTTTTCCTCTTGGTGACCTCCAGACATTGCTGACCCCCTCATTACAGCCCAAGGGTCACACAGGACAGCCAGGTGGACATCAGGCTGTTGGTCAGGTTCTCAGTGCTCTGCTGGGTGGTGGTCCTTGCAGACTGTTTTCTCCCACCATCCAGGTCCCCATCCTCTCCCTCTCAGGCCACAGAGCCCTTGTTGGTGCAGCCATAAATCACAGAGCCATATATCAAACAGCTTTCTATTGCACAGGCTGCTGGCAGTGTGCGTTTGAGGCTGAGCAGGGAAGGGGACCTTTTTTACCATCAAAATCGCCTCATCACTCAGCCTACTTAACCCAGCCACATTTGCACTGCTAAATTTGGGAGAGTATGAGAAGCATTCCGTCATAATGGGAGGTGGGGGAGGGACAAGCCGGCTTCTGGCCTTCTTTAACTCCCTGCCAAGTGCTCTGTAATTCAAAGTCCGTGTCGGGGAAGCCACCCCTAGCTGCACAGCAATGGCCCAGACCCAGCAAACCTGGAGATCTGTACCTTAACCCCTTCCAGTCAGCGTCTGAGCTTGCCTATTTTAAGAAAACGATTGAGTCAGGCTTTAGGAAACAGCTCCCACTGAAATAACAGGTATCCAGGAGGTGTGTGGGGGGAATTCTGGACACCTCCACACATCAGCTTCAGACAGTGAGTTTGAAGACCCTGCCCTGAATGGATGCAGTGCTCAGCCTCCTACCAGCTAGCAGCAATCCTCACCTTCAAACTGATTCAAGAAGCTGTGAATGACTATTTTTGGGTGCGAAATAGAGGAACTATTCAGGAAAGACAGCATCAACAGCTGCAGCAGGAAGGGGTCACCATCCCTGTCAGCATCTAGAAGCATTACCCTGACCTGCAGCACAGGCACCTATAAACAGTTATCACCAGGCTTGGCTTTTGAGATCATAGAAGCAAATTAAACCTCTCTCTCCTTGTGGCTGGCAGGTACAGGAAGGAAATGCAGGTTACAGTAACCTTTCTGGGCCTGTTCTCCATAAACACCATCAGCACCTGCACCCTTCTGCAGATGCCCAGAGAAATCTGCCCCTGGAAACATAACCCATGGAACATCTGGGGGGGTGTTGCTGCCCACACCCAACAAATAAATATGTTAAATAGTCCCAGAGGTTGCCAAGTTCGGTGGCGTACACGGTGAGCCAGAAATTCTCCCCAGCATCCACACTTGAGACGTTCGAGGGAGCTTTTGAGGAATCCAGGCATGAGCCTGGGCAAGTGGCCGGAGCCATTTCCCAAGCAATTCACACGCACACCAAATAAAACCAGGCTTGTTTTCCGTAGAAGTGGGCATCAAACGTTCTGACATCAAGAAGGATGATTAAAGACAGCTGAGTTGCAGGAAAGATTAAAAGAACTAAATATGCCCAACCTGGCTAAGCAATGAGTAAGAGGAGACGTGATAAAAGACTCCAGGCATCTGAATGAAGGGAGTGGCGTGGCATTAAAGGACTGAATAAAATATCTTTCTGAGAAATGGATCCATCAACGATCTCTCAAGAGATAAGGTACAAGCCTCATTTTTTAGGCATTTATAAAACCGGTCGCCAGAACTGAGGTTTTTGAGGAGAAATCCACATTGCCCCGAAGGGAACATACTCCAAAGCTTTTTATCTCTGCCATGGGGCGCTGCAAACAAGGAGCTCGATGCCACCAGGGAGCACAGGAAACTTGGGAAGGACCACGCATTTCATACCACCTCACCCAAGAAGCAGAGATATGCCTTTTCACTGTAAAATTAAAATTTATATATATATTTGGTTTTTCACTCCTTATTTTTAATTCAGCAGCCCTAATCCATAATGTTTCAGGTTTAGGGAAAAAAAAAAAAAAAGGAAGGAAATACCTATTAAAAATGAACAGGTGTGGGGTTATCTTACAAGTACTAGATTTTTTTTTTCCCCACAATAAATAAAGATACATGGCATGGTACCAAGGAGGCAAGAGCCTGGATTGAGCTGGGCAGTGGTGTTCCTGGCAACTGCCAGCCCAGCAGCTCTCTAGACACAGCGAGACACAGCACACACATGGGCAAGGTGACAAAATCCTGGGAAGTTTTTCAATACCTGGCTCTGATGAGACCATACCCTTCAGTGAAAGTACCCTCTGACCCTCTGAAACCCAGGGACCTGATACACCTTATGAAGATCAGAAGTGAGCCCTAAGGCCTGAGTAAACCACCCAGGAGGAGAGATAAACCTGTTATGCTGGCTTTGCCCCAAAAAGCCATGTAATGCACACCTAACTATCAACTCCGTGAAGCCAAAGCAGTGGATTCTGTCTAATTTCATACGATGTCCAGCCATATGAGGGTCTTCCGAACATCCCCCCCGGCACAGAGGGGTGCACCCAAAGGAAGGAGCTTGACCTGGCCAAAACTATTTACTGAATGCAGACATATGCATGGTGAGGTTTCTACCAACACCAGCTTATCAGTTCATCTGATATGCCGGGGGATTGCAATTAACCCCAAAATGTTCTTTCAGGTGCTTCTGCCCCGATATTGCTGATGCAACTCAGCCACAAGGTATGATTTACAAAGCTCAGTGGTATCCCAGATTTGGGTACCTAGAGACTTCTTCCCCAGCTGGGAAAAGTCAGAAGACATTTGCCAGTGGTGTAATTTTAAATCACAGTTAAATTCACACAACGGCCACGTATCCTGTCCCAGCTGCTCCTGGCTCCCCTGACCTGGTGAGCCAAGTCAGGGCAGTTGAATCTAAGAGGAAACTAGATAGGTAAAAACCACAAAAGGTTAAGTAATTTTCTTCTAATTAATTCCCTAAACCAGTTCAGTGGGGCTCAGGCAAGTACTAGAAATCTTTCCCCTTTTGGCATGAGCGAGATCAGCTGAACTGCAACATGTGACTGCAATCCAAGGCAACCTTTGTTTGCAAGACCAAGACTGGATCTCTTTAATTTTATTTTTTCCCCCTTTCCCACAGCAACCTCTTAAGTTTGCAACTGCCTTTCTCCATGGGAACAGGAGATCCACCGTTAATTGACCAGTGAGTTCTATTGCAGAGTTGAAACAGGATGTTCACAGAGGATTTTACTGTGGGTTTTTTAATAAGTGGGACATTTTAGTAGGCAGTGTATCTTCTTGCTTTATGCTTGCTTGTTTCTTTGGGAGGCTGAAGTACAAAACCAGGCTGCTAGATTCATTTTATATACTGAAGAAACATGATTTCGTTCTACGCAATTATAAAAAGAGAACATAAAAAGACCCGTTCAAAGTGGAGGAAACTCTGCTTCTTACGTTTGGGATGAAAAGGGAAAATTAAAACATCTAAGATAGATTATTATACCTTCCATCAAACCTTCATCTTCCCACAGAATCAGCTGCTTCCATCACTGCGGCACACTGATGCTGGAGATTACCTGGCTCAGGTATCACTGTCACACAGAATTAAAGGTTTGCAGGCTGTATTTGGACAACTCCCTCCTTTCCTTTTGATGTTAATTCTGGGTATCCCTGCTCAGGCCATGACTGCAGTTTTACTCTGCTCTCATCATGCATTCAGACTGACAGCTGGACCTGGCAGCCCTCACAGCAGGTGTGGCAGGAGGGCACAGCCCCTCTCTGACCCACAACTCATCCTTCCAGGAATGACTTTGGAGTCTGGAGAAGGGAATGTAAAATTTTGACTCATGCAATTCCCACTGCAGGGAGCAAAGGTTACTTTTTCCCCATTCAGAGAGTTAATAGGAAACAACTCCCTCCCAAAACACAGATTAGTTTCTACTCAGAAGAGTGGACTGGGGATAATCCATGTGTTAAAAAAAAAAAATGCAGAGAGCTCCCACAGGATGAGCCCCAGGAGGGAGCTGTGTGCTGGGAAGCAGCCAGTTCTCCATGTCCTTCCCAAGAAATGCATTTCTCATCCTGACACACATTTTGGTACACCCACTCTCACTCAGCAGAGCCTCTGCCGGCATCCATTTTCCCTGGATATTTTACAAATGCCGATCCAGAGCCTCCCTATTCTCATCCTCTCACATGGCAGTAACTGCTATTCTATTTTTGCTCTGGTTTTGAAAAGGTGCAAGAGAGAAATGAGTGTTTTTCAGGTTTCAAAGAGATGGGCACCTCTGTCTGTGCTGGCAGCCGCTCCTTTGCTGAGGGAGAAGGGATGCACTTGCCCGTGCACAAAGCTCTTGGAGAGGGAATGGGGCAGGATCTAAGTGCCTGGACTGCTGGTGGTAGTCTGGAAAGAGTTACTGCTGGGCCAGGGTGAAGAATGCAAGTGACGCAGCAGCATCGTGCAGGGAGAGAAGGGAAAACGTAAAAAAAAAACCAAAAAAAAAAACCTTACAAAACCTCCAGCTCTTTGGCTGAGGTTCAGGATGACTACACTTTTACTGTAAGTGTTTAGTAACTCAGACTCACATAACCCTCTCTGCCCACTTGAGGCCACGAGATGCTGCTTACAAGCTACAAGAAATGCTTCACACACACACACACACACGCCCAGCTGAATCCCTGTCCAAAGGAGGACAAAGAGCCTTTAACAAATTAAGCTGCGTTTCCTATTTAAGCAGAGCTCCATCGCTATTTATTTAACAATTTTAAAGTGTTATTTTAGCCTTCCTGGTTTGTGTGTGTTGAGAGATTGTTCCTGGGACAGGAGCCAAAGTTGCTTAGAGCAACCTGGCAGCTGAAGAAGGAGGGAAAAGCAGGATAGAAGAGAGGAGGAGGAAGATGCCAGGGCAAGGCTTCACTGTGGTCACAGCAGCCCCCAGTCACAGAGCTGGAGGGAGGTGAACAGAAAACTGGGGACAATGATGGGGAAAAAGAGCTGGGGTGGAGAGCTGTGTGTGCTCCATCACCATTCAGTAGCTGTTGAGGCTCCCTGCTTTCAGCATCCTGAGCAAGCGTGTGGGGAGATGAGCAGGGGAAAGCAAAGCTATGGCAGCCCTGCACAAACCAGCATCCACCCCAGCAAGATGCCACAGAGCTCTCTGCGGGTACCATCCAGGAGAGGTGCTGATCCTGCCTGAGAGATGCTCTTACAGGAAAACTGACCAGAGGATGCATGACCCACCTGGTCACAAACGCTGTTTGGTCTCCACCTGCTCAGAATGCCCTGCAGCCCTGGGACAAACGCATCAAGGGAAAAACAACATTAAATATCTCCTGTGGGTATCAGACAAGTCCCACTCAGTTCTGCATCCTACTCCTCCTGCCATGACTGTACTTCCAGGTTGGCTTCCAAGAACATATCTTTGCATGAAGTACTAGTCCTGTGAAGTCACCAAAGCCAAGATGTCATCCTTACACATAATTACATCCATTGCTGTTATTAACATAACAGATCTGTCCCTTGAAAAGGGACTTCTAAAGAGGAAGCTGGTTGTTATTTAAAAATCCTTTTTGCCAATGTCTTTACAGTCCTCCCTTTTACCAAACTGTCCTCTGAAGTCCAGCAGTTGCTAGACTGCATTTCCTCATTTAGAGTTGATGCTGTTGAGTCACCTGTACAGCACCCTGGGGTTTCAGGAAAGCATTTTGGAGCCTTCAGCATCACCCAAACCACCCACTGTGTTTTGCAGAAGATGGGTTTTCTGTGTGTCCAGGGACACGTCCCTGAGATACCACTACAACTTGGCTGGCCCTACTGAAGAGCTCTGCAGCTCCACTATCAGCAGTCCTGCCACACCAGCCCTGCCACCAGCTTGCCATCCAGCAAGCTTCATGTGGCGGTCACTCCTTCACCTGGTGACATTATATGGAACTGTCAGGGGATTTGACTTCTTCCCAGAGTAAGCCCCAGCCTGTGAGCCTTGAAAAGGCAATGAATAGCAAACTACTTGTTCTCTTCTTCACTTTCTTTGTACCCTTTTTAAGACAAATTACCATGCTTCTTTTATTTTTTAACCAACCTAGATCAACACAAGTCAGATTCAGTGCCAGCACATCAAACATGTCACAAACAAGCACAGTAATTTTTTTTTTTTCAGGGGAATTTTAGCATCAACAAGACTGGCAGTGAAGCCTAAATCTTCCTGGCAAGGGTCACATCTATATCCTCCAAGACCGTGGACACAGATGCTGTGCTTAGAGCTGTGCAAGGACGCAGCAAGGCAAGGGAACCCTGCAAACCACAGGGGAAAGCTCTGCAGCCTAGAAAAAATCAACCAGGCGTATCCTGTAGGTCTGCTTATCTATGATCTTCCTCTTCAAGGCACTTCTATATCCTCCAGTGATTTCAAAACCCAGCACATACTGTTTCAGCTTTGATGCTCTGTGTTCTCATTATCAACCAACCAATACCGGAATATCCTTTCTTCTTGCAGTAAACCCCCTTTTTTTCCCTAGGGGTAGAGCTGGTCGGACAGAACAGACCAGGCATTTAGCGTTTCATCATAAACCTAAGTATCAGCTTGAATCACCAAGGCTTGCACAGCTCCAGCACATTCCCATCAGCTGCCAACACCAGCCCGGTAACGTCCCCGTCAGGCAGCAGTTGCAGGGGTATTTGGTTTAGCATCCGCAGCAGAGGAAATCATCAGCTTACATCACAGCACAGAGTGACCAATTTGTGGTCAACCAAACTACTCCCAAGAGCCAAAAAGCCAAGTGCAATGCAGTAATGACAGAAATTTGGATTCAGAACATCAGGAGGCGTTGAGACACTCAGCCTCAGCAGGACTGACAGGGGTAAAAGCCATGCCAAAATCTGGATGCAAGGACTGCCGAAATGCTGGGCCGGGAGGGAAGTCAAACAGCCACCAAGCCCTGAACCCTTTCTTGGCTTGTCTTTGTGGTGCTCTCCAAGGCAACACCGGCACAGCCTTGCCAAGAGCAAGCAGGACTCGGCTGCAGTTCCCAGCAACGAGTGCCACTTGCCCCACCACCCGGGAAGGGCTGCTGTGCTGCTAACAAAGAGGTTTCTAATGCTTTTTGGGTCAGCTCCAGCATCACTCATTCTCCTTCACCACCACCAGGAGCTGGAACCTACACTTTGAGAAATGCCAGCCTACCCCGCTGCTACCAGGCATGACGGAGGTGATGCACTGGAAGACCGTCCCTGGAGAAGCAATTCCCTGTATGCAGTTTTTGTCTGGTCCTGTCTTCAGACACGGAGAGACATCATGTGCTGCACTCTTCACACCACCTTCCTGGATGTCTCACATCTGCTGTGTTCCCTTCAAGTCTCAACTCTACCAGGCACTCACAATCCCAGGTCGTCTCCTTGCCCTCCTTCCTCCTGCACGCCATCTGTTGTCCAGGCAAACTTGTGAGGCCATACTTTGAAATAAATTTGGAGACACTTCAGCTTTTTCTATACTAAGAGAAGTTCCTTGTCCCAGCTCACAGGGTGGACACAAGTTGTGGCTACACAACTGACCACACAATGAGCTGCAGCACAGTCAGTACCAGGAGAGCAGAGAAACTTAGCCCCAAAACTACTGCTGAAGACAGCATCCCATCAAACTATGGCCTGACACCTGTGGGCTGCTGGGGTTTTTTTTCCCTAGGTTTAACATATGCAAATCTTCCAGCTATTCCTGGTAAGTAAATTTTCTCAAACAGAAGCTTCATCTTCCCAAGCTGCGTGCTTTCATATTTAAAATAGAGGGGCTGAGACTGGATGCTGTGTTTCAAACAGGATTTTTTATAGGATAGCAAAGATTGAAGAGCTGGAATTACTACCTTTGCCATTTTTCTCTGGGCTGTTCAAGATCTGCCTGTCTTGTAACAGCATCTGACTGCAATTCACAACCAACCTGTGATTCACTGCAGCTCACAGATCCCTTTCTGTAGTTAACCTGCTCATTTTGAGAGTTATTGCTCATTTTGGGTATGTGCACCGGTTTCCCAAAGGGCTGCTTTGCACTTGTCTTTATTGAATTTATTTTTCTTATCTTTAAACTTGAAGCTCATTAAGGCAACTGTAAGAGATGTTATCACCTGAAGTACCTGCAATGTCCCTGGTTGCATTTCATCTTCTGTATCATCTGCAGTCTACCATCTAATCTGCTACTGACCCTGAAAATGCCTTCCTGATCCAACAGAGAACTATTTCTTGTAGCTTCTTAAGCACCCACTTATGATGATTTCATCTTCAGCACATTTCCCGAGTTTGTTTACTGAGCTGTCGGGATTTCCTCAAGAATTACTCTACAACTTTCAGCACTTTTTTGGTAAAGTCACTAAAATACCAGACTTGGTATGAGATTGCCAAGTAGTTTTGCAGGCTCTCCATCCTTCAGGAGAACTTGGCACACCAGGAGGTATCACAGCTAAGGGCTGGCAACTCAAGACAATACAAGTTCTAAAGTTACTTGAAATTTTCTTTAAAGTCAGGTCAAGCAAATCATCCATTCCCCATTTAGCATCAGCATCACAATTTTTCAAGTCTTACCTAACCAGCTCTCCATTGCTATTTCCCTTGGCTGAGCTAAGACTTCAGGGCTGCAGGCACTTACAAAGAAAGCTCATGCCCAACGGGTTAAGACTTGTTATTTTCATTAACTTTAAATCACAAATATGATTTCCACTTGAAAAGGGAACACTTACATTTAACAGACACAGTGGCTCTGATGGGTAATGCAGGGTTCTGAAGGAAATTTAAAAAAAAAGGAAGCAAGGGGAAAAAGAAAAACAACACTTCCAGAAAGTTTTTCGAAGGAAATGAGTAACCACTTGTTATTAAATGATAAATCACAGTCCTTGGGAAGTGGCATTGTCTGTGGTCTATTTTTAATGAGAAAATACCCCTATCACTGGCACAAGGGCTACATGGGACACGTCTGTGGACAGTGGGAGTGTTCACTGGGAGCCATCATCTCAATGCTGCTATTCCCATCCCTTTTCAGCAACAAAGACAGGATGAAAAGAACATGGCTTAGAGAAAAAAAAATGCACCCAGGGCAACAAACAAGGGCTACTGCTCTCCATGGATGGAATACGGGAGGAAACACCAGAGCAAGTGGAGGCTGAGTGTAGTCTTAAGCTGTGCTTGTTTTTCATATGTGAGGGATGCACATAAAGCCACCAGGAAGCAAATCTGTGCTGACCCCAATGTCTCTGTAGGGGGTCAGGTCACCTCCCACATGCACTAGCATCCTCTTTGTCCCCAAGATGGGAACACTTCAGGCACACAGCCACAAGAAACCTCTGGGCCTCTTTTCCCCAGGGTTTGCCACCAACACAGTTTTCTGGGGAAGCACCTGATGCTGCAGCACCACTGATGCTGAATACTTCAGAGGTGTAATTAGCCTCACTTTATGCTGATAAATGAGTCCCAAATTCCTGTGGCAAAGTGACTCGCCAGCTGGGAAGAGGAACACAGTGTCAAGGGAAGCGAAGCAAGAGACAGCAGAGCTGGCTGGAGGCTCAGCTATAAGCACAGCCTCAAAACCAAATCAGAGGGACCACGAGCTCCCAGACTCGGCCATCAGGCAGCAGGACTCCCTGCACACTGCTGGAGGGACCGATTCTGGCATCGTATGCCAAGCCCAGCTCTCCCAAGTCCCAGCCAAGCACTGCCGAGCCCGAGCCACGGGGTTCGGCTGCAGACCCGTGTTCCCCATGTGCTCAACCCCCTCTGTCCCAACACCACACAGCCCCACAACCTTTCCAGACTGCAACAGTAACGAGCAGGAACCTATGGCCAATGTGCTGAAATACCATGCCTAATTCTACCCTGAGGGTGGCCAAGCTTGCTCAGGAAGATTGTGGAGTCCCCCTCTGTGGAGATATGCAAAAGCCACCTGGACACAGTCCTGGGCAACTGGCTGTAGCTACCTACCACCTGCACAGGTCCCTTCCAGCTTCAGCCATCCTGTGACTTTTTAATTGCAAAGCCAACTGCATTGCAATCCTTTGCCTTCACTACCCGCAAAAAAGACTGTAATTATTCAGCTTCTCAACTATTTCTGACATTCTTTCCATAGATGAGGTTTAAGCCTTTCCCCCCCCTTCCTTTTAATAGGAACACAATCCCACAATTCACAGATTATAAAACATGCACACATACATCACTCTTCTAAAACAGCATTTGAAAGTGTTTGTTTGATTTTTATTTCCTCCTACCCATAAACCACCACCCTGTTGGTCTCATTCATTGTGTGGCATTTTGCAATGAAGCGTAAAAATGGTATTAATCATAGCTCTGAAAAAACTTCTTCTCTGAGGTTTGAAATAACCATTTGGAAGAAAAACTTCCAGGAGCCAGAAGGACTGACAGAGCTGGAGACTGAAGTCCTTGTTTTCAAAGGCCAAGTGTATCCCAATATATCCCTTGGACAGTTGCCCCAAGCCACAGTTATAATACTTTATTCTTCAGTTCAAGTAGCAAGAAGGAGATTTGGTACAAAATCAGGACAAATACCTAAAGAGAATAGGGAGGAAAATGTGTGGTAAATCTAATGGGAGGCCTGAGCTTTGGTGAGAGTGTCTGAAGCCTCAGCTGCCTCTCATCTCCAGGATGTTGCAGCCAGAAAGACCAGATAAGGGTACCCATATCTCACAGGCAGCACCTGAGCATCATGTACCATGTGCTGGCACTCACCCATGGCATAGTGTTGCTTCAGCCACAGGCAGAAGCACAGAGATATGCAAAGGCTATGCCAAAAATTAAAAATCATTATCATCTTTATGTTTTCTGGCCAAACACCACTGGAGAAAATTACCTTCTACATAAATCAAGCTCTTTGCCCACCTCTGTAGATTCAGTGCTTCTCATAGAAGGGGAGCTTCTGTCAAAGATGCAGTCAGGAAAAAACATGAAGCTCTTTTCTAAGATAGATGCTTTAGCAGAGATTTGCCAAAGGCTTTGGAATCCCTCTGCTTCAGTGGTAAAACATTATTAATTTAAACACCTTCTTTTAAATTAGGAAGGGTACTAAAAGAAACTATTGAAAGAGAAAAACCATCAAGCTCGCCACTTCCTCCAACTCAAATACTGACATTTTCTCTCAAGCCTCAAAAGTAGTTTCAGCAACCTGGCAAATGAGAAATGTACATTTTTCTTACCTATCCTTCCCTCACATTTTCTCCTCTGCCATTAATCTTCCAGGCAAAGCAGTTGACCACAAGGACAGGGCACACTGATCATCCTGGTACAGAAAGCTCCAGGATGCTGTAATCAGGGACAAGGGTGGTGCAAACAGTTGTAAAATGTTTCACAGGGCATGGCAAACATTTCGTGTTTACTGTTGTGTTAGTGGGATGGGATGGGATGGGATGGGATGGGATGGGATATGGGATGGGATGGGATGGGATGGGATGGGATGGGATGGGATAGGACAGTTGGAAAGGACCTACAATCATCATCTAGTTCAACTACTTTGTGTTAGAAGAGCAAGACAGAGAGAGCAAGACAGAAGGAGAGAGAAAATAATCAATTATTTTCTCTTCTTTTTAATCAATAATCCCAGACTCTTGTGCATGGTGAAGTTCCCTGCTTATTCAAAGCCTGTATGCCTCTGCCTGTCTCGGTTACCAGTACCTTCCTTATCAGCACATTTCATTCTTTCCCATTCTTTCAAGAGCTCTGCAAAGTGAAAAAAAGTGTATTATCTCCATACTAAGAGACAAAAAAGACTGGCAGAGATAGGTCTACCTCACTATCAAGGCTTTTGCAAGAGCAGGAACAATGTGGCAGCCCAAGATCTCGTGCTGCTGCAGAAGCCCCATCAGGGACCCCACCTCCTTCAGCAGCAGCTGGCCCGGGCGCAAGCCTCTGTCCTGGTATCAAGGTGGCCAGAAAAAAGCACACACTTGGAGACACATCCCCCTCTCCCATGCAGATGTACGAACTTCAGATGACCAGTCCAAATTTGCAAAGATGTGTACGGCCAGGGTGCTCCATCCATTTACCCCATACCAGGTCTTCTCTTGAAGAAAAGCTCTTTGATTTGAGTCCCCAGCACAGCCGTGTAAGCACCGGAAAAATGCAACCTTATGTCTCTCCAAAGGTTGCTTAAACACATCCTGTTCCTCAGGGGGGAAAAAAAAGAAGATTAGCTATTCAAAACCTACATGCCAGGCAATTTGGTGACCGAGTGCCTTCCTCCGATACCTTTTCTAGACAGTCATGAACTTCACACTATTTTTTGTCTCTGACTCCCAGCAGCTCCTAAACAGTGTGAGCTAAATATTTATAGAAGAGTCACTGTTTGTTTAAGTTTCAATCCATACTCCCTGAGGTCCAATATGCCCAGATCCTGAAATGACAGCTGATTACAGAAGAGCCTGAAAACACCGCAGAGGCGACACTGACACTTACCAGATCTTTCATCTGGACACTTTCTCCAGTGGTTGTTTTGGGAAGCCTTTCCCAGCTTCTTTCAAAAGAAGAGGAACCATAGCTCTTGCCAAACAAGGTCCATGTTTCATCAGACACTTTGGCACAGTTCTGCTCAATGACACAGAGCCCTGGGTTTTGGGGCTCCAGAGCCAGGCACAGGGACTGCTGCTGGAAATGCAACTGAAGCACCCAACCTGCTGAACAGCAGGCACCAAGGCACGGTGAGAGCACCCCAAACACCTGTGCCACAGGTGGGGCACAATGTCTGTCACTTCAGCTTAACAAGTTCTACCCTGACCCATCTCTTCTGGACTCAGCAACAGCTTTTCCAATTTACCAGTGTCTACTCCAGTGGAACAAAGAAGTCCTCCCATACCTTACAAAAGAACTAAGGATACCCAAACTTTTTGCCTAACTGAGCAACGTGTAAGAAATTGAAAAGACACCTGTATGAGCTGACACATTACTGCTATAAGTTAGCCAAGTCCAACAAGTCACCTGCTTACATGTGGTGTTACACACTTTCATGGATGAAAAAAATAAGACTGTGCTTCATCTCCTTTAATTGTGTGTGACCGGGGTCATCCTTTTGGAGTGTAACTGGGGACTGATCACCACAGAGGAGCACACGAGATGCAAGGCTATCAAGCAGGCACAGTCCTATGCCAACACATCCCAAATGAACATCTCACCCTGTAGACCTCAGTGTGCAGCCTGGAAAGCTTCTAGAGGAACAACAGAGCCTGGGAGACAACACCCAAGCAAATACACTTCCAATGATCACCCAAGGCTGGTAATTCCCTTTCTTTTTATGGTTCCACATACAAGCTCCTGCATGAAGAACAGAACAGAAGGTGCTTACTCCCCTTAGATGGGTGAGAGGTTGGGATGTCTTTGCTCAAGTCCAGCTACCTCAAACCAGCTCCTGCTTTGAACAGCCCCTTCGATGACTGCACATTGCGGAAGAACTCAAAACCCCCACTGACAGCAATGTTGCTCTGTCCTGGGGTTCTCCAAGGGGATAGCAGGACTCATCCTCCCCTGCACAGGGTGTTTCAAGGCATTTAGCCCCAGTACAATAGAAAATGTGGTGTTTCAAGCACGAGGGTGACTTTTGTCATCAGGTGGATCTCCAGGAGAGGTTTGCACACTGCCATTCATTAGGAGTCTGGATATCCAGTGTGAAGGCCTGTGCACGGACCAAGGACCAAATGTGGAAATGTCCGTGCCAATGTCCGCGTGCGCTCACAGCCCACACTCACCCTCACATGTGTTTTCTATCCAGGTGTGCCTATGCACACACATGGGAAACTGCCATGAAGCCTCATGGACATGCTCATGTGTACATGCATGGGAATAAGCAGGAGTACAGAGGCCCACCACAAGCCAGCCACACTGGCAGATGAGACTGAAGCGGAGACTGCAACAAGAAAGCTGGAAATAATGACAAGCACTTTCATCAGTAAAACTGCAATTATGCAGCCAGCACACAGCCTTGCATCTCTGTGGAGCAAGCAAAACTACTTATTATAGAGATGCCTCTACTGTGATCTGACTTTTAGAGAAAGGAGAGGAGCTGCCCTGGCTTTCCCACATTTTATTTCTCTGACTCTCGCTCCCTGTTATTGGAAGCACAGGCATCATCACGCACATCACCATGGCTGCTGGGTCCACTGGAGCCAGCCATGGCTGGGAGGTTGAAGGCAGAAACCTACAAACAAGGAGCCTTCAAAACTGCAGCTGGTCTCCTCCAGCATCATCCACACGTTCAACACCATGGAGTTGGCTTTACTGATGCTTCATGGAAGAAAATTTTACTAGGGCACAGAAGAGAGACACTTTTCTATTTTAATTCACCTGGCCTTAAAAAAGAAAAATAAAGGGGAAAAAAAAGAAGAAATACAGCCCCCCTCTTTCCCTTTTTACATAAATATTGGATCTGAGCGCTTTATGCTCCTAAGAAGTTAAAAATAGGAAATAATATCAAGTCTGTGTGCTGCATCTTTTATCAAAGCCTTTTATAAACATCAAAACCAGCTCCTCTGCACTCTTTTATACTTTCCTGCTGTCACTCACAATTCATAAAAGGGGTCTACAGAGATACAAAGGGTAAGGCACTTTCCAGTACTGTCAGAGAGTCTGGGACAAAAAAAAACCCAGCTTTTCCTCAAAGCTCTGAAATCTAAGAGCAATTTTATGACATAATGTCACTTTCAGCACAAGAGATGAATAATAGATATTCAAAATATAATAACACTTTCATAAGTAAACAGTGCTTTGCAGTGTCAAAGCTTTTCAGCAGCAGTGTCAAGCCTTTGCAGAAGGATCAACAGCGCAATCACCGAGCACCGCCGGGAAGCAAACACTGCAAGAACACACACACGTTTAACCAAAAGGGAGAGTCTCTCTGGCCAAACTCCATCTGCCTTCTCTAGAGACACACATCCAGATGCCCTCTACAAAAAAAGGGAGGTAGAGAGATTAACAAGGTGACCCAGAAACTCTTTACTCATAAACTTGACTTTGACCCTGCCATCTCTGAGAGACGGGTTATAAATCCAAACCTCCTCCCCGCCTGAAAGATGAGCAGGCTTACATTCACCTATATTCAAGGGATATGAGCATTAATTAACTCCAACATTAAAAAAACACATTTGAAAGATGATAGCTGCTAGAATATTCATGACTCTTACCGAGCCTGTTTATATAACTGGATATGAAGCAAATCCTCCATGCAAACCACGGCAAACCTGACAGCATCATTTAGCTGTTCAGCATCTTTTCCACAGAAGGCAAATTCCATAACTTGTGGTCACCACTATTTTTTTCCTGCCCGGCACATAAGAGTTAGGAATTTGTAGGGAGGAAGTGATAAACCCATGATAAAAAAAAATTCCAGTGAACTGTCAGCATTATCCTAACCAAAAAAGAATTTCCTCCTTAGTCATCCACAGGCAGGGCAAGACAGCTCCCCCAAGAATTACAGAAGAGCAGAGAAAAAGTGCTTATCTAGGAGATTACTTCTCTTCCTAGTACCTCGGTACTTAATTTTTAAGCAGGGCAAAGGTCAAATGAAAACCACCTGATGGTGATGCAAATGGAACCCTGGATAAAACTGCCCAGGGGCCACCAGAAAGAGTTGCTCTTTGCAAAAAGCTTAATGAAAGCCAAGTGATGGTGCCAGTGGGGAGGGTGATGGCAATTCCACATCCACGTGCCACAAGGATGCTGCCAGTGGCAGGAGGGCACACCCAAGCTGTGGAGAGGGCCAAGCCAGGGCAGTGTGGGGTTCCCAGCATCGCTCAGCACCCCAGGGAATGCCCCCAGCCAGGCAAACTGGGGTGCTGAGCCTGGGCTGAAGACACACATCTCATCTGGATAGTAAGAGATCCACCTTCCAGAGGCACCAGGGCTGGAATGCAGCTGTGCCTCATCCCCCAACTTGTCTACAATAATCATTCTAAATATATGTACTTTTTTTTGTTGCACACACTCAGGTCCCATTTTTGCTGCTGAAGCCTCAGGTCTCTAATCTGACCTCCTTTGACACTGCAAAGGTAAGGAGGAGGCAGCACAATGATGGTACCCAGCAAAAGCAGAGCCAGCAAAACCACAGGATACCCAAAACAGTGCCAGGGAAAAGCTAGGAGGCCAGGTGAGAGGTTTGATTCCAGCTCAAGAAACACCCTGAGAATAAAATATTGCCCAAAATGGCATTTTGTGTTTCTGAACTGGGCTCCACACTGCAGGACAAGAAGATTAGGCAGATGCCCTCCCATGGGGGCAGACTGGCCCCGTGGCAGCCATTCCTGCTCAGCAGTTTTTGTCTGCTGCCCCATGTAAGCAACCAAACCAGCTTGGAGATGATTAAATCTTAATCAGAAACCCTTCAGATCATGTCCCATTCACGGCTTTGAGACGGTGCAAATCCTGCCACCTTTACCAAGACCCCCTCCAAGGGCCTCTCACAGCCCTGGGATGCCAGCCAGCTTTGGAGGCTTTACATTTTCATGGCATGAGACAAACTTCGCTAAGAGTTCCTCAATACTAATCCATATAATGCTGCTCAGCAGATGGGAGCACAAGCAAACAGCCTGTCGACACCTTCAGTTCTGCACAGAACCCCTCAAAGCAATGCAGAGGATTCAGAAGCCAAGCAGATACTCCTTGCTTTCTTGCTGGCATGAACAATATGTCTCGTGATAGGTCACTGCTTCTTTGCAACCTGAAGAGCACAGTAAGTCAGCAGATAGTTCAGTATTTACTGTGCACAGTAAGTCAGCACCTGCAGATGCAGGCACTCATGGAAAAGCAAAGATCACACATGAAGAAAGATTTTTATTCTGAAAGTAATGACTGTGATGCTTTGGTTAATACAAAATTCCAAGCAAGGTCTTAAAGCAATCAGAAGAGGATCATTCAAGACATACTATACTAGCAGGATTATTCCACATATTCTAAAATACATAAATATTTATTTACTTATATAAATAAACAGAAATATGGCCTAAAGTATCCCCAGTTACATGCCCTGCAGTAAGGGCACAAAGTCTGGGCACAAATGGCATTCATTAATAAGTGCCCCAAGAGAGGAACAGCCCTTAAGGAGAGAAAATGCACACTGCAAAAGGGGTTGACATTTTTAGCATAAACTAAGGACTGAGATCCACCATTAATTGGCTTTGCTCGTGCTGGCTTTCACTGCTGCACGATGAGCAGACGTCAACCTGTGCAGGATGAGCACAGGAGGATCAACATCCTTCACACTGGGCACCCTCTCCTCCAAATTCCCCATGCAGGACAGGGGAAGAAAGACCAAAGCAAAATTTCAGCATCGGCAGCTTCAGCATTTTCCCTGAGCAGAGGCAGACGTGAATCCAAAGATTCAGCTGTAAATATTTTAAAAGTGGCAAATGGACTTTTGGCAGCCAAAATAAGAATCTCTAAAAGCACCAGCATTTGCTGCCCCCAACCCTTGCAAATCCAGGCTGCTGAAGTGGTAAGCGAGGTTGCCCACAAACTGAAAACTGCAACTAGTTTCAGCCCCAATTCCAAAAAACCTGGAAGTAATTTTAGAAGCAGGAAACCATCAAGCAAGAGACAGCACCTGTAGATTAAAACCTCTTCCTCTGTCAGGCTTTGACACATTCGACTCACAAAACCATAAAGAAAGTAAGACTCCCTTAAAAAAGCCTCATTGTCAAAATATTTTATAGCTTTGAGGTTATATTTTATCCTTAAACCAATAAATACTTCCAATTCCTTAATTTGCTGCCAGCTGGGGAGATATTTAAAAACTTCTGCAAACCTCCAATTTCAGTGCTGGTCTGTGCTGGGCACTGAAAAATTCCACTGGGGTGAGAGTGAGAGGGGTTAGTCATGACAAGAACATCCCTGCAATGTGCCAGGGCTGCTTTTCACTGTCATCCAACCATCCTTAATACTGACTTAGTCCATCAATGATTTTCATAATCAGTTATGTGCTTCTGAAACACACACCCACATACATAATCTTCACAGGCAGCCAAAAAGAAGCTTTGTGTATTTTTTTATTATTATTAATAACATGCATCTGTGTACAGACCAACCCCTCAAGGACATTTTGATCCAAGGATCTGCAACCTGACTGAAAGCAAACTTTTGCTACTTTACCAGCAAATATCTTGAATGCTGATGGCATTCATCTTTTAATTAGCACCTAGGGATGCAGCTGGCAGCCCCCCTGCCCGGATGCTCATGCTGACCAACAGGAAAGCCCTTAAACTACTTACCCTCTGAGCTGCCCCACGTCTATGCAGGGTGAGACCTGCTCATAACAAAACCTGAGATGATTTTTCCTCCCTGTAAAGGAAAGCTGAACATTTGCAACTGAAATATCGTTCCTGGCCAAGCTCTAATTCTTGGGCCACCCGCGGGTACCCCAGGTGTGCCAGGTGCCTGCCAGACTCTGTGTGACTAGGGAGTCACACTGCAAGAGGCAATGCAGAATGCAAAATTCAGGGTACATCTACCACGGCTTTTCTCCTTGCTCAGTGTGAGTGCAGACCCTACAATGCAGAGGTCAAGCACCCTGGGGCTGCTCTGGGTTACCCAGGTCACAGGCAGGTTTTGTTCAGTCTCCAGAAGCACCAAAGGGCCTGGCAGCACTAGAGAAGAGCAACTGATGCCCTATTCGCTCCTAGTTACTTGTAAAAGATAAAGCTCATTCAACCGCAATGTGCTGCTGACAAAGCACCTTTTCACATCTTACAGGACCAAGTGGAGATCTGGTTTGCAATGTCTTTATCACACAGCTGACCACAAGGAAAAAAAAAAAAGATTTTAAATATCAATGGTGTTTGCTTTAATTGCAGATAAAAAGAAAAACTGCGAGTGATCCAGTCTTTCTTAGGTGCTTTAGAAGTTGTCAGGAGCTAGTTAATAAAACACCAGGGATTTCGGTGATGGGAAAGTTGTTAATTCAGGTTATGGAAGGAAAACTCCTGTCTGTAAACGAAGAGCTGGTTCCAGGGGATGTCTGCAGCAGAGCACAAAGTCCATATGAGCAAGCCAAGGGGTCTGGCACTGCAGGGCTGAGCCTCCAGGCAATCCTACGGGAGAAGGCTCTGCCTGGGCACAATGACCACTGCACGGGACTTGACCACGGACCATGCCCACCAGCCTGGCAGGATGCTGCTGTTCACACCTCCGAGTCCAAATCCCTGCTGTTGGCTCCGGCCTCTCACAAGCACAGCAAGCGCCTGACTTTGGTCACTGATAAAGCAAAGAACATCTTAATCTCCAATCTTTGTCTACCATCTCCATCTGGCCCACGAGTCAAAGCCAAATTGAAGAGCGAGGCAACTGATCACGTTTCCCACTGAAGATGATCTACCCACCCTGCCCCCCGCATTTCCTTCCTTTGATGCAAAATTGTGCTTACAAAGCAAGAAGATGAAACTTTTAATGCCTCACAAATGCTGAGGGTAATGCAGAATAAATGTACAGCAAAGCATTTTCAGCCCTTCTCCTTCAGCACCTCCTCTTTGCATAGTAAAAATAAAAGTTAGATACAAAGAGCTACATTTTTGTTTTTTGTCTACCCCCCTAGAAGGATCGATCTGTTCACCAGCACACCTGAGCATTTGACCAAACCAGCACAAGTGCCAAAAAGAATGATTTTCACAGCAAATTGATACTCACAGACACCAAAACAATGATTCAATTCTCTGCTAGAAAGAATGGAAAAAAAACTTGCCACCTTCAAAAAAAACACCTAGCTCGTTGTAAATTACTCTAAAAATGCAAATTTGGTTGTTATCACTAGTGCTATTGAGTTACACATATCTATATGGAATAGGAATAGGAATTTTAGAGCTAAAGGCATGTCCTTTTATATGAGATAAGTCATCCTCAAAATTACATTCTTCAGCAGAAATTCTGTTAAACTAAGAAGAGAAAAAATGTGTTTAATACTTGTGTCATCTTTTTTGAAATGAGATGATGAAGCCCGATGAGCTGATCCACACACGGCTGGTGGCAGCTGTGGGTTACAAACACAGCTGCCCAAGAGTCCAGAAGGATCCAGGTGGAGGAATAAGGAGCATCAGATCCATCCTTTCCCTCATGTATGAGGCTATGGTTGGGCATCAAAACCTTCAGAAGCTGACACCACTGATC
This sequence comes from Edolisoma coerulescens, assembly GCA_013397115.1. Classification (NCBI taxonomy): domain Eukaryota; kingdom Metazoa; phylum Chordata; class Aves; order Passeriformes; family Campephagidae; genus Edolisoma; species Edolisoma coerulescens. The sequence continues at coordinate 1,854,849 of VWZW01004324.1, forward strand.
CACAAGAACCTACATCTCAAATTGGGTCTGTCTCAACAAAGAAAAGCCACCTTCAGAGTACGGCACCAGGGAGTTTGGAAGGTCTTACCTTTAGCAGAAGCTAGTAAGGAAAAAAAGTGATTGAACTGAAGATCAAGAAAGCAAACTGGGCAGTCCATGAGAAAACCATTTACATACCTGCTGGACAGGAGTGCTGCTGCACTGGAAAAGCTCTGTGAGAAGAGAAAGTATCTTCCAGTTGGGTAAAGCAATGACTCCGTTTCAAGAAGATGCATGGGGAGGTATTCCAGTAAGTGACTGTATGCGATAATCCTCAGGACAGGGCCACAAATGACACAGGGTGACCCAGGAAAAAAGAGGGTAAAAAGATGGCAGGAACTTCCAGATGCTTTTATCCACAGCCGACATTCTCCAGAGGGTTTTGTGGGTCCATGTGTCCATGCATCCCATGATCCTAAAAATCCTTGGGAGCTAAGAAAAGGACCAGACTGCCAGGCTCCTCCAAATGTTACTCCAGACCAGTGGGACGCATGGGGTTGGGACCTTCAAAGAGAAGAAAGGGACAGGCCATTACACAACAGCTGTTACCACATTGGACAAGGTTTATTCCCATGGAAACTCCTATCTTTTGATTAATTTTTGCACAGAAGGAAGGTTTTAGGGTTTTTTTTCTTTTTCTCTTTTTTTATTTGCATGATTTATTTAAATTAATGTAACAGTGAGCATAGGCACAACATGGAGCCACCACCTCCAGATGCCTCATAGGTGCTAGGTGATGTGAGAGAAGGACGACAAGCCAGCAACTGAAAAAAGTTCTCACCTAACCAACAGATCTTTCCAAAACTCCTTTTTTTTTCTTTTTGTCAGGTGAAAGGACACTGTTTTCCTCCCCTCTCCTTTTTTCCACATCTTCTAAACTTAGTGAGGTATTTTCTCTACCAGGGAAGAGAAGCATGGAAAGGGTTGTAAAGCAGCAGGTCAGCAGCATCATCTGCCTTCCTGACTTCAGTGGAAAATGTCTCTCCACCATCAGGAGAATCACACCTTCAGCAACCCACATCAGCATCTGGCCCAGCCCGTCAGCGACACAGCAGAAACACTCAGCTCTTGAGTACAACAACCCACTGTGACCTCCGACCAGGCAGAGCCACACTTCCCACCTCTACCTTCAGAGAAAATAAACACATCCCAGCAAAGTGGCTCGTGGCTCAAAATACCCAGGGAATTAGTCATAAAGATTCTAGTACTTGACGTATATAAACCCATCACGATCTGGGGGGTTGGAGTTGTTTGTTTTTTCAGTTCTTTTAATCTGATCTTGCTAATTGTGCTGGGAATAGAGTCGCTGGGATTTTTGTTTGTTATTTTAAAAAATGAAAGCTGTCACATAAACACAGGCAAGTGCCAGGCTTGGATATAATGCCCAGCAAGTGCTGAAAGGACACTCAAATAACTCTTTGCCCAACACTGCTTTCTAGTTCATCTGCAAAAAGAAAACAGCAGAGAGCAGCTGAGAGCCAAAAGAGGTTTTTGCACTTTGTTTTAGCTGCAGCAGCACAGGAAGGTGATAACATTGTGTGTAATGTAACCAAGCAAAGGAGTAATGAAAGTGCAAGCAAATAGATCAAATAGCACAGGGTTAAGGAAAAGGTGTGATAATCATTTGTTTTGCTAATTGTGTCAATAAAGTCCTATCTACCCTCAAACAGCGGAAACATCATCAGATATTTAAAAGGGAAAAATCAAGTGAATAATTAAATGTACAAAAACCTGACATTTTTTCCCCAGATGTTCTCTTTAAAGGGTTGATTAGGAGAATCACATGTTTATTTTAAATAAAATTCCAGTGACTTTGATCATGTTTAAGTCACCTCGTACAAAATCTACTTTGAATCAAAACTTCTTCCTCCCTTGGGAGAACAAACAAAATTGCCTTCTCTGCAGGAAAGATGCAGCATTACCACAACCCAGGCTAAGCTGGCTCACAGGGACACCACCATAACCCATGAAAATCTGGTGTCTTTGCAACGTGTTTTTGTTGTTACAAAACCCAGCAAATCAGTACAAGGCAACTGGAAGTCTGCAAACAGGCTCCCAGATGAAGTTGCACTTGAAGTCTGCTAATTTGTAGAAAAAGAAATCTGAATTGCCTTGTCCTTGTTTCTAGTGTTTTCCCAGCGATGGGGAGAGTTAGGAAATGAAATATTCCCTAACTTCCCCCCAGTTAAATGAACTGAAGCTGAAGAAGGTCTGACCCAAGTTTCTGAGCTGATGAAAACATTTCAGAAAACGATTTGAATCTCCCAAAATAACTCCCATCCCACTAATTACACAGCCAATCTCAGCCACTCTGATAACTATATGACATTGAAAATGCCTATAAAACCTATTTCTCTACAGCAAGAACACCTGCCCAAAATCCTCAAGCTAACTGTTTTCTCCATAAACCAATTACCTGTAAAATATTGAGCACACAAACAGAGATGAATCTCTGTCTCCAGAGAAATGAGGCTTGTCCCACCAGCCCAGCGCCTCCCTGTGCTGCGCCTGATGCACCAGCAGGGCTTTTTCTCCAGGCTCCAACACAGGTGTGTCAATCTGTACTTTGCTCAGTTCTCCTGGGAGATGAGCCCAGCAGTCCTCACTGTCCAACAAGTGAAAACATAATTTTTTTTGTTTTCTATCTTTTATATCTCCCCCATCTCGCATATACCACACCACTCACAACACTCCCATCATCTGCCTTCAAGGCCAGCTGGGTGGCAGCAGGACTCAGGGGCTATGCAAGAGCTCAGTGACCAGCATCTTGCACAAGTTATGTTTTCACATAAACATATGGGCTTTTCTAGTCAGACTGTAACAGATAAACCAATGGCAGGTGATTAATGTTCATTTTAAGCATCTTCCTTTGTGGTATGGAGGAACCTCAGTACCTTCCACCCCCAGATGTGAGGAGAAGACACTGTCTCATTGCTTCCCTGTTTGAGAGGCAGATGAAATTCAAACCCTTGTGCCCAGCACATGCCTGAAAAGACAACTTTCCAGTTGTCTGGGCTCTACCCTTAAAATGTGACAGATTTTTAAGACTGAGCACACTGCTTGCTGGGAAGAACATGACTCCACTCCAGCTCACCCCACTGCTGCTTCCCCGCCAAACTGCAGGGTCTTCCTCGCAGACTGTCCATGAGCGTTGCTCAACAGTTTAGGTCTTGCCCTTAACAACTCACTGAAGGTCATGCAGTAGGGTGGCAGCAAAGCCATGAAGCACATCCAGATTTTTCAAGTCATGGGCCAGCACTTGAAAAACACATTCATCTTCCCCATCCCTTGACAAGAAATCAAGGGTTGAATCACTCGCACACAGAAACACCACGCACTGAGCACATGCCAGCTCTGAGCAAACAAGGCATCACCCTCAACACGAGAGCAGCACCCTGAGCCCACGGCTCCTCTCCAAGGGCAGCAAGAACCTGTCAACACCAGCTGGAGGAAACCAGCAATGAGCAAAGTGTGCCCTGCAACAGAGAGACCCCAAATGATTAATAAACACACAAAAAGAGTTAAAAGACTTGTTCCTCATTAGCTGAAAAATACGTGAGGAAAAGAGTAGGAGTCCCACCTGTTAAATTTTGAATGTTAAAGAGTCCCAAGTGCAATGGCTCATTTTACAAAACAAGGGGTGTTTTCTGTGCTGGTGTTTTATTTTAAGGCAAGGGCTGGGTTTTTTACACTCTAGCATCTTCATTACAACCCAGCCATGTGAGTTAAATGCAGTAAGGGACCTGTTAAACCTCATGATCACTGCAGTAAGCTCCAGCAGTGACTTTATTATGGGCAAGAATGCAATAGGGGCATTCATGTCTGCTGCTCCTGCCACCAGGCACTGTGAGCAGTGTGTGCTCAGTTTGCTGACACCAAAATCCCCTCCTAAACACAAGGTGAGCATTCCAAAATGGCTTTGTTACATCTCCATGCAGAAGAACATCTCCAGATAGAGAGACTGCTTATCAAGGTCAATGTTACCCAGCAGAGAATAAAAAAGGGAAAAGAAAAAAGAAAACAATTCAACTTTTCTGTTTTTTTATAAATCCTCCAGTGAATGGTTGCAGATATATTTGCTGAAAGGCAGCAGTTTGCTGCAGTGGGTATCTCAGCTACCACAAGGAAATGCATTTCTCCTGGTTTAGTGAGCCAAAGCAGGCTCAGCACCAGCCCTGGTGGAAAGAAAGAGGACAGGACCAAGCCCAGACTGTCCCCTGCAATAATATCCAGCTGATTAACCAGGCCAAGTCACCTCCAAAACCTCTCCTTGGCTTCCTGTTCTTAGGCATGAAATTTCAGAATAGCTATAGACTGAATCTGACATCGCAGTGAGGGTGGCAAAATCAGGGAGTTCCGGGTCAACAGGACTTACGTTTTGTATCAGTGAGGAAACATGAACTTGTTTGCTTTATGGAATTACAGAAGGACACCAGTTAACAGTCTCTTACATCATGTGCCTATAATATTACGTCCTTATAAAAGATAAATAAACAAAACCAATTATTTCCCAAAGAAACACGAAGGAAAAAAATGTAAAGGCCTCTGCTCCTTTTTTTCCTCACTCAGCAACAGCAAATTTTTGGAGTCACCTGGCTGCTTTTGAGGGCTTCACAAGCTTGGCCAGCATCCCAGGCAGTCCCTAGAGCTGGGGCTTTTGCTCCCAGATCAGAAACAGCAGCTATGGCCAGGATGTGATTAATGAGGGGAGGGCACTTCGCAGATGCTCCACCAGTCTATGACCAGGCGAAGACACTGCACATCCAATGCCTGAGTATGGATGAAAGCAAGAACCATTGATCTTGCCTCACCCCACCATTTTTCATCCGAAAAATCAATTCCTTTCTGGGAACTCCAACAAAAAGGGGAAGGTTGAAAAAAGACAAGCACAGAAGGACTGCCTGGTAGATTGGGAATCCAACCCACACTCCGCCCAGAAAAACACTGTTTGGTAAGGCATAAAAGTGCAACATAAAAATGCTTCCAAGAACTCTTGTAACAGTTTCACAATAAAGCGTACATTTTAAAATTGTAAGTCTAGCTATTCCATTGAAGGTATCATCACACAAATTTGTATCCCTCGCATCCACCCAGGACTCCTCACATACAGTCGGGGTGGGTCTGCCCACCAACCTGAACCAACACCCAAGTGACCAACGTGCTGTATATTTACAGCTCAAGTTCTCACACAAAATGCAGGTCATGACTATGCTATTTTGACTTCACAAAATGACTCCACTTGAGGATCACAAGCTGGGATGCTACAATTCGAACCACGGCTGAGATGCCCTACAATTAACCCCATTCTTTTAACTATTTTTGAAGACAAAAAGCAAAATCTTAAGCAAATGCCACACAATCTGACATTTTAAGCACCTAATGTCACCTTGGACCATTTTCAAAGCAAAATTTAATAACCTTATTCTCCATCTGCACCAGCTGACACAGATACATTAAGAGAAAAAAATCTTTAAAACATTCCCTAAGGAGAAGTGGGGGGAGATACTCTCCTGATAAATGGCAGACTGTTACATAAAAAGACCAAAGGAACAGACTGTAAGATAAATATTAACTAGCCTTTTTATAGTATTCAAGACATGAATGTTTCCCAACCAAGAAAAAATAATTTTATTTCATGCTATCAAAATCACCTCTAATATGCAACACAGCATTCCACACATCCTCCTCTTGGCAAAAGATGTTTTACAATGAATTGAAGAGTGTGATTCTTAAGAGATACTGGATTGCCTTACCTGGAAAAATTGAAAGGCCCCAGAGAAACAAAGTCCACAAAGAATGACCATTTCAGCCTTGAACCACTTGCAGCTCAGACAATGACCACACTCCTTCTGAGATGCAATCAGGCTCCTTGGGTAGGAGGAACATCCACCTGGACCACTCATTGATACAAGAATGTGGGATACTCAGTAACAGACTCATACAAAAAAGACCAGTCTGACCAGCTGCCAAACACTGATGGCACAAGATGCATGTGAGGGGAAAATCAGACCTGCAGATCCACTGAAGTGGACACAGTAATGCAAGGGACAACTCTTCAGGACAGCACTTCATGCCTCCTGCTCTCCCAGGGCTGTGCATTCTGGCTTCAAAGGTGTTTTACAGAAATGCTGATCCCCAGGCTAATCTTGCAGAGATAACTTGTAACCCTTCAAGCACATGAGGGAATGGATTTTTGTGCCTTTTTTTTTGTTTGTTGGCTTGCTCTCAATTATATCCACCACCTCTATCATCGACTTCAACTACCACAAGAAAGTCAAGATCTGTGCGTCAAAATGAAAAGTCAGGTTCCCACACCTGGGTGAAGGAAGGGCCCTTCCATCCCACTGTTCACATCCAGGTGAGGACTATTTCATCTCCCATGCTGCCACAGGCTCAAGCAAGAGACTCTTTCTTTTCCCAGGTCCCTTATGCGGGCACACAGCAGCTCTCCCACCAATGGCTCTCCCACCATCCCACGGCCAGCACCAAAGACCTGCAGGTGCTCTCACAGCTGTGGCATGGAGTTGCTGCTCCATCTCCAGAGCAGCTCCACTGCATACCAACACACAGCCTAGTGCCAGCTTCCCTCGCTGGGCACTGCTGCAATTCATAGAAAATTGGAGAAATTCACTGCAAACTCGCTTTGTGCCTTGGCCAAAATGACCCACAGTTCCCCACACCTGGCTTGGTCACCATGAACCATCCTGGTTTCCCAGAGAAGGGCTCAGTCTGAAGCCTGCAGATACTTTTTGCTACCTTTTATTTATGATTTTCAGTCTACAGCTTTAGTTACTAGCTTACAATGAAAGGAAAGAAAAATCACTATGCCAGCTGCAAAAATAATCCTCCTGCTCATTACATTTTCAGTTCTTTATCTTAGACCTATTCTTTAAGCCTTCAGGATCTAGGCTGTCACCATGCAGGCTAACAACATGCTTTGTAGTCAAACAAATGATGAAATTCTCACAAGACTACATCGCTCCAGGAGCAAAGGAGCTGTGCTAAAATTATAAAAGTGGCTAACAGAGAGATTAATTGGATGCTTTAAAAAAAAAGAAAAAAACAAACCACAGAACAGAAGACACCAGCCCCTTACTTTTCAAAGATAAAATCAACCAACTCCAGGCATCTTGGTCGCAGTTGACATTTGCTTTCATCAACCCCCCACCACCGCAGCCTCCTGAAATCCCTCTATTAAAATGGATTTCCAACTGTCCCCATATATGCCATCGTTGTACCCATTTATGCCATCTATGCTGTCCCTGCTTCAGCTCCAAAAAGGCAGAGTTGGGATGACGGGCTTCGTCCTCTGAAGGTGGGACAAAAACTGAGCCAACAGCTCCAGTTCTGGGAAAGTTTGATCCCTATGGCACCGGACCAATACAGCTCCAGCCCCACAAACACCAAATTGATTTGCCAGCTCAGTGTGGCCAAAAGGGGACATTCCTGAGCCCCTCTCTGGGTCCCTCTGGACCTCAACTCCTCAATCCAAAGGAAACCACACTCTGCTCTTGCTGGGAGCATTTATCGTGGGCAAAGCAAATCAGCCCAAAGTTGCCAAGAAGCAGTGAGGGGGTAAAGGCCAAGAAGGAAAAAGACATTTTTTAATGAGCTTAAGTCACCCCTTGCAGGACTGACACATTTCCAGCTTAATATCTGGCTCCTTTAAAAGCTGAATCCTTGGTGGCAGCCTCCTCATGCAAGAATAGGACAGAAGCCCAGTGGTAATGACTTTCCCTTTGCACTGTCACACTTGGCTTGAGGTCCAAGCATCCCTGTGGAGCCCAGGAGAAGCCCCACGTGCTCCGGGGCTGGCACAAGGCTCTGCAAAGGCAATTGAGGTGAAGATTTCAAAACAGCTCGGGGAATACCAGCACAGAAATATTTTGGCAGATTAGGCTCTGTCTTCCTGTTACTTTTTTGAAAGGTCCCACTTATTAAGGGCACAAGTTCAATATTCAGTAAATAATAACAGAAAGTGTTTGCCATTAAACCAAGCTCATGGAATAATCTTGACTCATTCCAGCTGTCAGATCCGAATAAATGCCTGCCCTGCTGTTACAGGCAGCTTTAACATGCAGCTCAGTGACCAGGACCTTCATGAAAAAAAATACTATTGTTAGAAAAGATTTTGTAACAGTGTAGAATTTGGCTTCATCTAAACATAGATGTTGCACTGGTTTAATTAAATCAGCATGGAAAGGTTCTATTCATTGCATCATACAGTTACACTATTAAGTTACAGCCCAGGACTCATTTTTCTGCTGATATCCACGACTAAATCCTTTTTCTGCTGATGCAAGGATTCCTATCAAGGACTGCACTCCAGCTCTACCTGTCCCATCCCATGTGTTTGTGAAGGGATGTTTTGCTCACTGTCTTGTACTCACAGAGCACTCCTGACCATGCACCAATTTTAATTCTACTGAAAAAAACAATTCAGTCCTATCAACCCTCTGTTCCTACCACTCTGCTTTCACCTCCATCCTTGGTGATTATTACTGAAGCCACCTCAAGAGGAAAAAAACAAGACCTCTGAAAACATGTCTGGCTCCTGTATAACCCTCGCCATGTTTGCAAAACAAGCAGAGAGGCCAGCAGTGACAGGGAGCTGCACGGAATCAGCTGTTTGCTCCTCAGCCCTGGAGCTGCCTCCCACCAACCCTGCACCTCACACAAACAGGGCAGCAGCCAGGGTCCAGCTCAGCTGCACAGATGGAGAACCTCCCTAGGTTGGCATCCCCATTATTTTGATGCCTGAATATGCTCACAAATTCAACTAACCTTCCTGTAACCCGGAGATTTCTTAATTTTTATTCCAAGACTGACAAAGTATTGCAGCTCTTCTCACTCATTTATTGCTAACAATATTTTTATTTTAATCATGTCTAGGCTCTTAAATATTTAATGACCTGGTTTTCTGAAGAGCTTACATGCTGTGAGAAAAATAAGGGGAAAAGAAGGGATTGTTTTATCACTACATCAGCATCTAAAGGCATCAAAGGAATTCCTAGCCACATACCACTTGCTATATGGGAATGCAGTTAAATAGTGTATTTACATACAAAGCCTGTGAGACTCAGGAGAACTTACAGTCACAGAATCAGAGATTCACAGAATGGTTTGGGTTGGAAGGGATCTTTAAACGTCATCTAGTGCAAACCCCAATGAGCAGGGACAACTTCAACTCCATCAGGTTGCTCAGAGTCACATCAATCAATGTTTCCAGTCCAAAAGGTCTCTTCTCTTTTGCAGGGATGATGCTGCCCTGGAGGGTGCAGGGTTCTCCACCCACACACCCCATGGTTTGGCATTTCTGTCCTCTCTGCTCTTTGCCACAGCAAAGAGCACTGATTGATGGAAGCACTGATACTCCTCCGAGGGCAGCAATGCAGGTGAGTGCTCTTTGACTTGCTCCAGAAAAAAAAAAAATTAAAGAAAAAAAGCTAGGGTCAGATGAAGCTGTTTAAACATCAACTCGAGTTCAGCGGATAGGGAGGGAAAACCTGGAGCCTGTACAACTGGTCCTGCAGCACTGACTGTCCACCAATTCCATGGCTCCACTGCCAAGACTCAGCCAAAGCCTCCACACAGCCTCCCTGCAGAAGGAAGGCCCACCAGAAAGTCTACCAAACCCAGAGGTGAAGTCAGGGATGTCTCTTCCCTGCTGTGCAAATCCTTAACACCAACAGCAGATCCACCTGTCCCCACCCACCTGTCACTGCACCCGACTGCGAAGCTTCTGCCTGAACTCATGTCTCTCCTCCCCAAGAGCTGCTGGAGGAGACCAGCCTTTCTTAAGCATCTGACTTACCCTTGCCCGGAGCAAACAGTCCCACCTCTGCCTCTCTGTTAACTTCAATGGAGTCAGGATTTCTCTCTCATGGTCATAATCTGCCCCAGGGACAGAAGATCTGTTTTCACGCAGATGCCCATCTTTTATCACAAGGAATGGAGAGAGATCATTGCGGGTGACAGTATCTTTCCCTAACTGAAGATACTGTTAGCCCCATTTCCTAAGTCCTCACAGCTATTTGGCCGAAATATCTGAAATAACTTCTTTCTGAAGACTGCTCATCAAGACACCCTTTTTGCCAATCTGCTTCCTAGGCTGAATCCAATTCTCCTGGAGATGATGCTGCAGCAGAAACCAGTGCCCTTTCCAGACCCCTTTCCCCTCTGCAAGTGCAGAGCTGGTACTCACAGTAGATAACCAGAATGTAGGATATAGCTGGTAAAGAAGCTCCAAGGTTAAAGAAGAAGAAAAGGAAGAAGGAGAGGACACTGAAACACATCATAGGTAACACATCGTAAGAATATCATAGGTAGTGGCCTACTGACAACTGAACTTCATGATTAAGGGCTAAAAACCAGCAACAATAATTAAAATATTATAGGAGATTAAATTTAATCAATTTTTTTTCTCAAGACAGTTACACCTCCTGCCCTCCTCTGACCTGATGCTGGATATTTGGGAGTCGGGCTATCGGGTCAGACACGTTTGTGGCTGATGCAACCCTGCTGTAACACTGCGGTGCCCAGCGCTGCTCCTGCAGCTGACACGATGCTCACGATCCCCTGCCCGGTGATGGGCAGCGCAGGGAGGAGGGTGGCAGCTGCGGCGTGATGCAGCAGGGATATAAAAAGCTGAGGACTCAGCCTGGAGAGTGGAAGCCAACCTGCGCCAGCAGTGTGCCGGCATCACCTTTCACCTACATCTGCCGAGCCACTTTCCCGATAAGAGATTATCTAGGGAAAACAAGCCCTGTTGTGGCTGCTCGCTCCAACTGGTCCCGGGATCAGAGTTATGTCCTTCTAGGACAGCGAGCTGAGGGCAGGAGAAGGGGACCCCATGCCCAAAGCCATCCCCAGTGATCGGGGGATCAGAACAGCTTCTCCTAGGAAAAGAGAACCTCTTCCCATCCCAGTGGTTCCTGAAGTGCTCAGCCCCATTCGCCCCTCCAGAGGCTGGCTCCGTGCTGGGGCCAAGCAAAAACCCAGCTGTCTCAGGCAGGGGACTGATGCTCCTTTACCAAAAAGGGGCACCAGGGAACAGCACCAGCATATCAAAAAGCTCCAATGGCTTTTTCAGCTCCAATTCCCTGGCTCTCCAGCCTGGGAGCAAAGCATGACAGACTCAGGACCTGAGAGCCAGCTACAAAAATCTGGGAAATTCAGAGAGAAAACATCAGAAATCATCAGCCCCAGAGACAGGTGCCAGAAGCCACCATCAAGAGAATGTTTAGAGCCAAATCTGATCTTGGTTCCATCAAAATGCTCTCACTGCCTCTTGTGCTGGATCAGGCTGTGCACGCCTGGTCATAACCGGGTTTTGGTCTCTTCCACATCCTCCCCAGGGCCCAGCTGGCTCCAGCTGATGTGCTCACTGCAGCTCTGCCATCCAGCAGGATGGAATTCCAAGCTATCAGAAGTGCTGTAGCTAGCCTTTGAGATGTCAGAAAATCCAAGAAGAAACTATTCCAGCTGTTTCTTTGCTACGTTTTTGGTCTGCCTATCTGGGTTCACATTAATGGCAATTTTAAATTTATTTATTTATTTCACTATCTATCTTTTTGAAGTCCTTCTACAACCCCTTAAAGTCATCCACATACTGTCACTATACATACATGTCAACACACCCAAACATTGTCACAAGACTCTTGGTTATACAAAAAGCACCAAAAACTCATTTTTTCCCAACGGATAAACTGTACATCAAAGCAGACTGGTATATCTGACAGAAAAGTCATAACTCCTTAGAAACATGTTTTCAGGAAGAAAGTGGGAAGATCATTGTAGATATTATCATTTTTTCCTACCTCATACTCAGCATGGATTAACAAAGCCAATAAAAATTACCTGGAAACCTAAACTGAAGTGCCTTGGCCTTGATTTTGATCTTGAAACAACCTGGCCCGAGCTCAAGAATAATTTTTAGTATTTATTTTTAGAACACATTACCTTCAAACCTCCAGATCTGTGTTAGATACCTTTTCTATTTTTTCCATGAGGCTGAAAACACGATCTGTGAAGTCACATTTATCATGAGAGACTTGTCCATCATCGCTATCTCAGTAAATACTTTTCCAAGGAAAGGGTGTTCTTTTCACAGCAGACGTGGGCTTTCCCACCACCTACCACCAGGAAATGCATCACGTCGATATCCAAACATGCCAAAGCCAGCCTGCTCTTTCCAGAGCGACACCAAAGTTCTGGCCTTGAGTTGACAAAGCCCATTTAACTGGTAACTGTTATTCTCACTGACACAGGGCAAATCTGTGTAAGAACTCCCCCTCTCAAGGCTACATTTCCTCACAGATGCCAACCTCAATCCACCTGGGTACTCAAGTTGGATGCAAACAGCTTATTGCAAGCAAAAGCTAAGTGTCTGCATCAACTCTGAGTACACTTTAACTTCATTTGAGGAGGTCTAACCACTCTCAGCTACATTTGGAAACATGCACAGCCACCACATGCTTCCCCATGCAGTTCATGTACCAGAAATACCACTAGTAAGGACCTGAAACCAAGGGAAATCGCTGGTCTTCCTTGAACCGAAACAGTTCCAACGATAGAGATGTGCATCAATGCACCCAAGCTGATATGAGGGCATCCAATCTTCCTGTCTTCTCATGAACACTCACAACAGTGTAAAATCACTGAAGACCACACAGGGCATTGGGAAGGATGAAAGGAGTCGGTTCTCTTTCAACCCTAACACAGCGTAATGAAGTGGTACAAATAGCCCCACTTGTGGGACACTGGGGCATGAGAGAATCTGTGATCCTCAACTGCGTTAACGTCACCACTTCCTTCCACTCTCCTTCTCCATGTGCCCTAAGAAAGGGACCTCTGTGAAATTGCCTTCTAAATCCAGGCCCTCTAGCACGCAGCCCAGAAGCCTGTGATAGTTTATTGTATACTATTTTATGTGGTTCCTTTGCACTAATGTAGTCCTTTTCATTAGGATGGCCTGGGGCACATCAGGCGTAATACCTAAAGATCACAGCTCTGCGTATCTAAAGGCACCAGGAATAACTCTGAAGAATGTGAACCCTGGAAAGACCATGTGATGAGCCTTCCAGTGAAAGGGATGTTTTTTTAAACATGGTGACACAAAAATCACCAGAGGGGATCAAACCCAACCACCACTCTTAGTCAGTATCCGGTGCTCAGATGTTCTGGAGCGCAGACCCGTGCAGCTGGCAGGAGTGAGAGGACACTCCTGCTGGCACCCATTACTGGCATGCACAAACTATTTGCTGCATTCTCCAGCTTAATTAAATCAACAGTTTAAACTAATTCCTCAGCTTTGACTGGTAGCAGCTGAGAAGCTGACATGGCTCTCCTTCTGCCACTCAAGGCAAGCACGGCAGCCTTCAGGATGCAGAGCAAGCAGCTGACAGAGATTACAACATCTACCATGGAGGTTGCATCACAGGGAGATCACCTGCTACAACCTCCAGAGGTCTGCTGTACCTCTGTACCTCTACAGTACCTCTACTGTACCGTACAAAGTCATTGCTTAATCCAACCACTTACTTCCAGGTAGATATACAGACATATTTTTTTATCTCAGATATCTCTCTTCTTGTGGTTTTGCCCCACCACTCTATATAATGGGGGGATGTCTGGATTCAGGGCAAGGCACCAGGTCTTGAGAATGGTCCTTACCACCTCCAAGACTGAGAAATAATAAAAGCTGGATGAGGAAATGAGGGGAAAATAAAACACCCACAACATCACATCATGGTTCATTCACTGTTTCAAACAGCTGCAGCAGAAATTCTGCTTTATTTTTGCTGGCTTTTCCCTTTTTTTTTTCCCTTTCCTTCCACACACATGAAACAAAGCATGGAAAGCAAGGGCCCCTGTCAGCATCTGCTCTGCACTGACATTTCAATCCTAAGGGCCAGCCAGTGTGATGGGCCTCAAACCACAGCCACCACAAGTAGAACTGGACAGATAAATCCCTTATCTATGGCAGAGTAATGCCTACTGCAAACTGCACCACTGCAAACGGCTTCTCTGGCCCTCCACAGCAGGCTCTTGTCCTGATTTCAGTGCACAAATAGCTAGAGCGGCAATAAACCCACAACACTGAGGAGCACTCCTTGAAAGCCAAGAGAACCATGACACTGCCTAAAAGCTTTGGTGTTTCACTCCAGCCCCTGTGACCCCCATTTAAGAAGATGCAATTAGTTTAAACAAAGAACTGAAGCACTCAAAACCTGCAGAAAATTTGAAGTAAAAATTTCAGCTTAGCAGCAGAAGGTCTATTATGAACAAAACCATCACAGAATTACAACTGTATCTTCTTAGTCATCACTGACAAAATTATAACCCAAAATAAATAAGCCATTATATTACATGTACTTTTTATAACATATATTGGGGTTTTATACCCTATATAGTTCCTTTTGGGGACAAACTTTTAAGCAGCGCCTGTTGTGATAGGACAAAGGGCAATGGTTTTAACCTAAAAGAGGGTTGACATAGATTAGATATAGGGAAGGACGTTTTTTAGAATGAAGGTGTTCAGCACTGGAAGAGGTTCCACAAAAAGTCTTGAAGCACTGGAAAAGGTTGCCCAGAGAAGCTCTGGATACCCCATCCCTGGAAACATTCCACGCCAGGCTGGATGGGGCTTTCAGCAACTTAACTGAGTTGAAGACACTCCTGCCCATGGCCAGGTGGCTGGACTAGATGACCCTTAAAGGTCCATTCCAACCCAAACCATTCTAGGATTGTATGACATTGCCAAACAATCCTGCTAAAGAAGACACAATCATGAAAAATAAACAGTTTTCATTGTTGGTCCTTCTAAGTACTGCCTTTTCCCACAGCCACCAAGCTTGGGGCTTAGTACCAGAGCTGGGTGAAGGCTGACGTTAGCTAAGGCTGGTCTCACTAAAAATTTCACCTCTCTCTACAGGTGAGTGCAGGTGAACTGGGGACGTCAGCACAGGAGGGTTTCAAGGATAATGAGGCTCTGCTGGCAGCTGGAAGACAAAGTATTTCTGGCAGACCTAAAGATGTCAGGCTGCACCAGCAGTAGCAGGAGACCTTGGCTCCGAGGTGCTCTGTCCCACCTGGGAGCTCATGCACAAGAAGGCCACGTTTGAACAGAGCCTGGTAGAGGATCCAGCTGTCAGAAGCAGAAGGAGAATGACAAACCCCTCTTAGATGAGAGAATAGAGCGAGCTGCCTGTGTCAGACCTGCACAGCTCAGACAGGTATGCTGTCTGCATCGTGGAAACAGGGATTTAAGCTAAAGGACAACACTGACACAAGAACAAATGAGCATCACCTAGCTATGAATGACTTCAGGCTGCAGCACAAAGGTCCCTGGCCATGCCAAGCTCTGGATGCCTTTCAGCAGTCGCAGGGCAGGCAGCCCAATCAGTCTTAAGATGCAGCTTGATAAATTTGTTAATGAGATTATACGCCTTGGCTGCTCATGAGGCTAAGGAAGAGACCTTCATGATCCACACAGCATTACAATCCCACTCCTCCAAGGACAAGAATTCCCAGAGCTTTCCACTGATTTTTGTTACTTTGGTCAGCACAAGCTGACCAAAGCTCCATCACCCTTGTCCACTACTGAAAGCCCTTCAGATGCATGCTGCAATAAATCCAGTATCTTCTCAATGCATATAGAGAGATGTTATCCCTACCACCTCCCAGTGCACCTCCATCCCACTGCCCTGAAGTCCCTTTGCTACATCAGACACTCCAGTTTCTTATTCTCTAAATAATTCCAGCATTTGTTTGGGCTGTCTTTGGAGATTAGTGCTCAGTGTTCTCCTAAGCCATTTGTTTTCAGAGGTACTCAGACACTTTGCCTGTACCTTTGATAGGTTTCCAGCTTTCAGATCCCTGTGTTTAGATAAAAATTACTTTCAAGTCCAAGATTCATAGTCCAGCCTTTCAGCTGCAGATTTTCAACGACCAGATCTCAGCTAAGCCAGTAAATGCGGCGGCTGCCTTGCCAACATGTGACACCATTTCCTCCTGGACATCCCCAGTGGCTCTGATACAACTACCAGGATACGCGAACGGATTCATTTCTGGTATTCCACTGCCTTCTAACGTAAGGCTGGGCTCGGGAGCTGCAAGGGTGTTCATGAGACCAGCAGGTTTGTATCAGCCAGGGCACCCCCAGCTCCCTGCAAGGCGGGGAGGTCTCCCCATGCACATCTGCTGAGGGGTCCCATGGGCTCCACAGAAAATTTGGGACCCCGGTTTTGCCTTCATACTCTCAGCCAAGCGAACGGGAAAGCCTGTTTGTACACTGGCACAGCTGCAGCGCTGCCTCTACCTAAGCTGAAATACATCTCATTGGCACTGAGGACTTAGGGGAAAACCTGAGCACAGATGCTCCAGCCTGCAGGAAGATCAGGGACAACCAGCTGGAGACAAACCTCAAGCCACCCCAGCAAAATAAACCACAGGATACATCCCCTAAAATGCTCCAGCTGCAGCTGGTCAGGAATAACCAGGAGTTCTGCTTTTAATCCAGATTCAGGTAGCACCCAAGAGTACTCTGGAATATAATGAGTCTGAGTTTAGACAGGTCTTGCTGTGCATGACTGGGCTGTCCCAGGTGGAAGTGGTCCAGTCTCTTGGAGAGGCTCCACCTTCAACAAAACCTCATCTAGCATGGGGCCCTCCCACCCTTCAAGAAAAAAAACTACAACCAATGACAGCTCCAAAGTGCTGGGGATTACTTAAGGTTTGGATAACCATTTGCAAGCAAGGAGCCCTGTGAAAGCACAGGGAAATATGCAAATATAAGGCAAAGCAGAAACATCAGCATCTTATAGAGGTTTGCCCTCATTCTATCAAAGCCTGGCAGCAGTGATATGTCCCCCCCTCCAGTAAAGCTGTTGGGATTGTGTCACCTGCTTTAACACACTCTTCTACATGCTAGGAGTGCATGAATTTAATCAGTATCTCCATTTCATTTAGATTTTGTATAAAGGATGGGGATGTTTGCAAAGGGACTCCACTTCTCATTTCAGACCCCTGACCAGGCTCAGCTGGATGGATATTTATTTAAAACATTATCACCCTCCCTGCCTGCTCATAAGGCAGGGGTTGCTACCATCACAGCATCGCAGGTCACAGCAAGCAAGGCTGGCTGAGGCTGCAACCCAAGGCAGCAACCAGGCAGGCTGGGGGTGTGATCCTATGTTAAAGTGCTGGATTTGATTTGGAAAATGTCTGTCTGCATTCCAGGTCAGCACAGCAGTGTAAGAGCACTTACTCCAACATCTGCATCGCTACAGGAAATGTGGCTGAAAAAGATAAAGAATTAAATATCAAGTCAGTGAAGACTTTGCATATATAGAAATGCTGTAGTATTTAAAAAATAAAAATTTCATTTTAATATACAAAGACTTCCTTTTCCCCTTAAATCTCATAAGCACAACAGAAGAAAAACAAGAATCCATATCCAGAGACTTGCAAATGCCCTATCCTCACACCCAAAGGCATACTAGGTCCTTTCTACAAGCAACCAAGACAAGCAACCCTGGCATCGCACGTTTGCCTTGGCTTGACCCATACTTAAGATGTCTCAGGAGCCTGTGAAATGATGAAAAATAAATTAAAATAAAGTTCAGAATACACCCACAGCCTCTGTAGTTCTGCTGAGGAAATGCAATCGATTTGGAAAGAGTACTAAGGATGCAGTGGGAAAGATAAAACAGAAAAAAGCTTTTTTTTCTGCTGAAGAAATTTTATTTTTTCCTGCTTTGGGCTGCACAGCAGAAGGGCTGTACTCAGCAACAGGGGAGTGGATAACATAACCTCCCATAAGTGATATCTGCATCACCGAATCGTGCACTGCCCTCCAAAATGCTGCCTCCTCTTTTCCTGCAGAGAGACTGCAAATACAATCAGGGAAGCAAAAAATAACCTTACAGAGGAGGAATAAAACCCAAACAAAACAATGTAGGAACTTCACAGTGCAGATTGTCGCTCCATCTGAGCAGTTTAAGGTGTACAAAACCCAAGGAATACGGAACTCAGATCCAGCATCAGGAACTCTGAGCTGCCACTCCTGGATGAGGATGCCACCAGCTCTTCTCTGGGGAGGAGCATTTACCCTATCACCAACACCTGTGATAATGAAAAATTAATTAAGGATATTGTAAGGAAAAATAACAGCCTCATATTCCAACAGACAACTTTGCTCACTGAAATTACAATCTCTCACACCACTTTTCTGTGTGTGAGCAAGTACAGGTGTTCGTTCAGTTTTCAATTCTACACTCTTTAAGTAAAAAAAATACTAAAAAGTATTTTTAAAATCATAGAGTCTAAACCAGCAGTTCATATTGGTAATAAAACATAAAAAATGTCAATCAGTTACCACATCCAGGAAATTAATCTAATCAGTTAGAATAACAAGACAGACAAAACTTGGCTCCCAAGGAGGAAGCTGCCCTTTCTGGGGGGACCCACTCTGTCACCCACAACCTGACCCCCTGCAGCCTCTCAACCACATTTTTGGGGATGTCTGATGCCTCTTAATGCTGCTGCCACTGCTGACAAAACCAGTTCCCAGGACTCAGTTTAATATTCTATCCCTGGCCCCAATATAGTGCATGAAAAGGGCTAGGGGCAGGTATATTTTATTAAATGAGTATTGATTTTATACATGTCTTCTGAGGAGATCTAATCAAAATGAATCTAAGATGGGAGAAATCATGGTGCCATCTGAATCTGAAATTACAACAAGAGCTGGTTGCCAGAATAAAATGGCAAAACTGACATGTCCTCTAAAAATACACCGATTTCAAATTTCTTGGGGTCTTAGGCTCGGGTAAGCTGTAGAAATATCTCCAGGGAGATGGCAGCTAGTTCACTTCAGCATATTTTTATCACTGAGCTGTAGGTGCTGGGTGGCTGCCACCCTGCTCAACCCCCTCCATAAATCACTCTGAGATTCTCAAAGAGCAGGTGCCCATTGCAAGACGGGGCATTTCAAGGTTGTCCCCTCGCTGCCAGTGGAGCAGAGCCACAGGGGCACCAACAGCTGCTGGCACACGGTCCTGCCCTGGCAGCTCCCCTCAGCTGGGAAAGTGCCAGAGCCCACTCTGTTGCCACTGGAATTTGGGGGGTTTTGAGGAGGGTGAGTGGTGCTCAGCTGTCTGGGAAGCCGTGGGACTCCAGGCTTGGGTAAGTCATGGAGGCAAGGAGGGGGACATGGGGCTGCATTCTTCATAGGTGAAAGAGCAGAGAAAGGGCTCTCACTGTTTCTCTGCGCATTAGTCAGCACATAGGAACACAAAAACACCCCAGGGCAAATCTGCTCTGTAGTATTAGGGATTGTGACTCAAGAGATTTTTATTCCTCTCCCCGTGACTCATCCGGTGCAGCCTCACAGCCCAGATTCTGAACAGCCTAACCTTTTTGGGCTCCCTCTGCCCAAAATCCCATTAAATAATTGCCCTTTGCAGTCAGCAGTGAAGAATTCATGGGATTTTTCCCCTCCTTCCCCACCAAAGCAGGGGCCGGAGGGAGCGAGTGCTGCACCCCAGGACCACGTGCCTGTGATGATGCTCAGCACTGGCAAAGCCAGCAGAGCCCCGTGACCAGCTGTGAGCACAGGCACAGCCCAGAAGGGGATAAATGTGATGATATCCATGGCACAGGGGACAGCTGGCTGCCAAGTGCTTCCCGGGAGGGGCGGGGCTGCAGTTTTGGAGAGGTGGCAGTCATTTGCGAGTCACAAGAAGGTGACAAGAAGATTACAAGAAGCATCTGGAAAGGACCCAGTTTAGCTCCTGGGAGGGGTTAGAGTTTGCTGGGAAGGAATCCAGAAGCAAGACAGTAGGGCTACAGGAGAGGTTTCAAGCTAGAAAAACCACTCTATGTCTCCTCTGCACTTTCAGCATCACTGGTGATGAAAGATTCCTCAGGGAACAAGGCCCCCCAAAAGCATCCTGTGCACCCTTGCACCCTAGCCACAGTTTTTAGAGGAAAAGGATCTGTAGCTGCAGAATAAGAGGAAAAACATTACTCTGCAGAGGATGTAGCCAGGGCAGCCCCATCTCACAGCCAGGATCCCCAGCACAAAGTGATCCGGGCTGGGCCGGGCTAAACAAAAAAAGAGTTTCATGGCCCCTTTGTGTTGGGATAATAATAGCAGCAGAAGAATTCCACATTTCAAACAAGGGCAAGACATTAAACAGAGCCTCTGTAGAGATTAGTTGGAATAAGAAAAACAATAAATCCTTATGTTCTTGGACTTGAACTGATTGGCAGGGAAAGCCAGGGAGTGAGACCTCCTCTCCCCCAGCACCACCACAGTGCCCTGCATAACCAAGCGCTTTGGTGTTCAGCAGCCTGCCCAAAGGATGAGGACTACAAAACATAGAGTACAGAAAAAGCTGAGAGGCCTTCATCCAGGTCCACTCCAAAATCACTGCATTCCCAGGCTGCCACACACCTGTGAGGTCCCTGCTTGTGCTACCCCACTCACACCAGAAAGACATTGTAAGGGCACTCAAGCTTGAGACGTCAGGTGAGAAGCACCTCTTACCTCTCACGTCAATGAAACAGGGTGAAAAAGCAGCAAAGAAATTCTTTTCCCTTACAGAGTTGTATGGGGAGAAGTTACCAAAGCATGAACCCTTTTCCAGGCTCCTACAGGAATGATTTTAACTCTGAAAACCAGAAATAAAGATTAGTAAAGGCAGGAAGAAGAATGAAGGGGTGGAACCTCTTACACACTTTTTTTTTTTTTGCTTAAGGCTATTTCTGTTCTGCATGCTCTAGAGGAAGGCACTGACTCCTAGTGTAGTTTTCAACCTTTCCACAAACCCCTTCGAAGCTGAGGTTCTCACCTCCCAACCTAGCCTGGAGGCACCTCACATTCCTCCTGTCCACCTCACCTCTCAGTACCACTCTGCATGAGGCAGACATACAGCTCCAGCCAAAAGACTGAATATCAACAATTGAGATTCCATCTAAATACCCACTTCTTTTAAAAACAGCTTCTAGATTAATGACTTAAGACAACTGAATTTACTATATGGAGGTCAACCCAAGCTTCACTGATGGATATTGATGTCCTGTGGGACAGCAAGTAAGCTAAAAACTACACTTTCATGTTTAAAATCACACCCTGTAAAGAGTATTTCTGCTGTGTGCAAAGGATCCAGTAGAACTAATTGGTGCAAAGGGACTCCCATATTCTGCAGAGGGAAATCTACCCTGACACAGCCACATTATCTGTTAACAATGCCTCATTTTGCAATAAACCCCAGCTATAATACTGCACCATATCATGGGGAGATAAGCATAACTAATGCCAGGGTTGTTCATGCTTCCAGTTATCCTTGACAGTAATATAAAGAACACAACTATGAATAACATTTGCTAGAAAGAGCTCTTAAGTGTACTTAAGAGTTTCTAAACCTTATTTCCTTATCCAGATTATTACATCCCTTATGTAAGTTCTGGTGACACTGAAAATTAAGTCACCTGTCTAGAACAAAAGTCACCTCACCGTTATGCAACCACGAGTCACCTACATCAAGGGGGAAGGCAGCAGGAGGTACTGAGAGAAGGACGAACGCTGACTCCAAAATGACAAACGAGAGCTGGGAGAAGACAGGCAGCAAGTGACAAAATGAGGAGAGAAGGTATTTACAGCTGTGAATCACACATTTCCCCAGACATCTTTCCATTAATGATGAATATCATAATTTCCCTAAATAATGCAAGGAAAATTAGTTTAATCATTTAAAGGCATCATCAATAATAACTGCGTCAGCTCCAGATGCTAACCTCGCCATTCCTCCATCCTCAGGGACTGCTTCAGGGAAAAGAGTAAGATTGCTGTCACTTTTTAATTTTGGAAAGATACTTCACTATCAGAGTCAGGAGAATGAAGGAAGTACCCGGGACTGAGGACTGGCAATCTGAGCCCCTGCTCGGTGTAAAAGCTCTTTGCACCACGGCTGCCAGTCCTGTGTGATAAAGCAGCAATCAAAGTGCTGTTCTTGTTTGCTCAGGTGAAGTGCTTACAGCAGAGGTATGCACCGAGATAGCTGGGGGCAGATAAGAGGAGAGCCCGTCTCACCTGCCAGGAGAAGGTCCCACCAAGGACCTGCAAGGATAAGGAAGAGACTGCTCTGGAGGCAGCACATCCATCACCTGCAGCAGAGCAGGTGCAAGGGTGATTCCACATCTGAGTGTACCCAGCTGCTACACCAGCACCACCATCAGCATCTGGATCAGAAGGGGAAGCAGAAAATGATGCATGGCCACCTTTCAGTACCAGACTGCTCAGGAATGAAGAGCAAAAGAGGATTTAAGAGCTTTGAGCTCCATTGCTGCAATACTGCTGGCAAAACCCACCATGCACCCAGCAGCATCCTCTACAGCACAGGAAAATCTGGATTGATTTCCCAGCTCACCTTGACCTCGGTACCATCTCCTCTGAGCCATCTGCCACCTCATCAACACACAAGTCACACCTTCCCTGAGGTGTGGACTCCGCTGCTCTGCCATGACCAAATCATTATCCCAAGGGCTGCTGCTGCCATAGCAACCCCAGCCACTGAAAACAAAGGTAGTGAATAAGTTGTGCAGGACGGGTGGGAGGAACTAGGCCCATTTGGGGATGTCCTAGTCATAGTATGAAAGGGAAAGGAAAAGGGGTCAAAACCCAAAATCAAGGGGACAACATGTTTCCAAAACACACATTTCCCAGAAAAGCCTTTTGCCTGCAAATACAAGAGGGATGCAGGAAGCAGGAGAATAACTCTGCATAAAACTGGCATAGTTTTGACTTCCAAAGCCATATCATGACATCCTCAAAACGAAAGGAGGGTGACCACCAGCAGAGACAGAAACCCAACTGCCCACAGCAATCACCAGCATGTGATTCAGTGTCTCACAGCAAGGAAACCCAGCCTGCTGCCTCTGCCAAATTTCCAACAGGAGCTGGGGTGGGGCAAAAGGTTTGTGCCACCAGACCATGATTTCTATTGTTTCAACTTGTCTCTCTCCCCTTGGATTCAGAATCTGTGCTATTTTAAGCAACTATGCTACAATAAATACCGAGAATGTAATGCCTGTTTGTGCTGCCCACAAAAATCTTTTCCACTGGAACAAAGATTTAAACCTCTGACTCAAAATGACTTTACAATGGGGGGCTGATTATCAAGAGGACCAGAATATCCTCTTATTAGAAAAACGTTCACCGGGTTTCCTGAACTTTACATGGTGGTATTAACTCAGTGGCTTGTTTAGCTGGATGCAGGCAATATCACCTGTCGCTGAGATAGGGGAAAAAAGCAGATATGTATTTTATAATACAGAAAAAGCTTAAGGTAAGTGTGTGTGAATGGGTGCCATGTGTATTCATACATGCACACACATGCACGGACACACGTGTCCTGATTATTGTCAACAAAAGAGATACAGGAAAGAAAAACACAAAATCACAACAAACAAAGGATGGGAAGGATCAAAGGATGCACTCCACCTGCTTGCCTCAAGTAAAACAAACCTAACTAAGGCACTTTTTAATAATTACTATTATGTCTATTACAGAAGCAAGCATCAAGGGGGAAGATTCAAGCCCAATTTGTGCAAGTCCACTGCAAACACTTAAGGCAGTCTGGAAGAGATTGATCTGGCTTCAGTTAGACTGACATAGGAATACCCCCTATTTGTTTTAGCCTAAATGTGGTTTTTTTAGAGACTTGCTTCTGTTGATACAATACTTATTTGCAGATAAAT
Source organism: Edolisoma coerulescens (assembly GCA_013397115.1). Taxonomy (NCBI): domain Eukaryota; kingdom Metazoa; phylum Chordata; class Aves; order Passeriformes; family Campephagidae; genus Edolisoma; species Edolisoma coerulescens. The sequence continues at coordinate 1,878,654 of VWZW01004324.1, forward strand.
TATGTTACAAAAAGGGAGGGTACACAGGCTGGGCAGCACCCGGGGAGAGGTCCATCCACAGATTGGTTGTCTGGGGATGTCTATCCTGCCACCATCCTTAAGAAACATCTCCCAAGCTCTGTTGGTTTTTTGGGCTAGACCAGTTCCAACAGCCCCTGATCCTGGGCCTGCCTTTGGGGTGAGCTCTACCCAAAAGCCTTGCACCAGTGATGGCCAATGGCAACCGTGTGTGCCCTGTGCCACCTCCCAGCCTGCTCTGTGCCGGCAGCTCCGGCACAGCGGCTGCCCGGGAGAAACTCTGCCCTTGCTTACCAAGCACAGAGGGGAAAGCATGCGTAAAATGCTCTGCTCGTTGTCAGGCAGCAGGACAGATTAGATTTTAAGGCAACAAGTCACCAGCTATGAGCCTAAAACCTTCCTTTATACATGTCAGAGCAGAGTCCTGTCAGAGAGACATCCTTCTCCATCTCACTGAGGTGGATCTGAACCAGAACCAATGAAGGAGAAGTTCTGGAAGGGTTCCTAGGCTATTTTTTAGGTTCCAGAGCCAACAGATAGTCAAAGTTTGGCCTCCTGGCAAGCTAAGAAATCCTATCCAACAATTGCATCCAAACTTCAAAAAAAAAAAAATTACCCCAGGGAGCCAAGCACAGTGTAAAAACCTTATTTACAAGTTTTCTGGCTGTTCTTTCATCACCAGAATTTACTGGAAAAACTTAAAAGCAATCATCATTTTACAAACATGTTTTGCTCAGCACAGTTCCTGCACCCAACTTTACAGGGAGAACGTCAACAGGAAGACAGGAGCCCACTGCCACCCCAGGAAGCTGCAGTGTGCACTCCTCTCACCAACCCCACCTCTCAATTTCTATACTCTGCAATAATTATTTTGCTAATCACAGGCTGCTCTGTGCTTCTCAACATGAATTATTATTATTAGAGCTGGCTCAGCTGCAAACGCACCCGCTTTCCAAACACACAGCGCTGGGCTGGAGAAGAGGGGTGGGGGGTTAATCCTTCACTGGATGCAGCTTAAGGCAGTGAATGGTATTCTGGCCTGTAATTTCTTTAAACAGGAAAAATAACATCTTTCAGGAGATTTTCCATTTTGAGCTAGCACAGAATCACCACAAAAAGAAAAAAAATACTGGGTAAGGCAACATAACACATTCTATGGCCTTCTGTCAACTCATCAGCTATATTTATCTCTGAACTGCAGCATAGAAGCATATTTCACTTAGAAAAACTTTTAAGCTGCTTACAAGAGACACTAAAGTAGCAAAGGCCACACACTTAGATACTGGAGGGGAAGAAAGGAAAGATTTATTTGTTCAGATGCTATAAACTAGCTGGAATCTGCCACCTTCAACTCATCACCAAGCTGTCCAGTGAGCAGGCATGACTCGGGCACAAGCCAACATGAGCTTGAAATGTTTTGGTAGAAAACTACTCATATGACCTGGGTACTTTTTAGCCATCTATTTCAGTTTCACTCACAGTTTGTTTTGTTTTGTTCTGTTTCATTTTGTTTTGAAGCACCTGCCTTTGACCAGGGCCACAGACAGGATGTTGGCTAAGAACAAGGTGAGCATCTCTCCCAGTATCGCAAGTCTACCCCACCTGAGCCCAAAAATGTAGGACCAGCAGCACTGCAAGCCTCACCACTGAATCTGGGAGAACCTGCAAAGTGACTGCTCAACATTAGGTAGATATGGCTTTAGAAGAAATAAATTTTCTGAGCTGTCTGACACGCTACCTCAGCCACGATCTGCTCCTTATGCTTTCCAAGGCAAGGTCCTTGGCACCCCCCAAGTCAACCAGTGTCACTCAGTGTCCCACCCTGAGGCTGTAGCTATTAGAGAAGTTCAGGTGCCACTGCTGTGTTCAGTGGACTGACAGCACCAAACTCATGTGAAGATAAACAACCCATTCCTGAGCCAAACTAAACCAGGGCAAAAAAAAATCCCATTTGGGCAAGCACGGGAAACAGGATCGGGCCTCAGTGCCTTGAAAATAGCACATCACCCTAACAATTCTCACTAAGTGATCCTTGGGTGCAAGAGGCATCAGCAGGATCAGGTTATAAGCATGGCCTGAAATAGCCCCTCATCCAAGGGGGCTGGGGGGTGGGGGTGAGAGGCACAGGACACTTGCACCACTTGCGAAAGTCTGAATTGCAGAGGGGAAAAAAAAGGAAAAGAAAATGAAGCGTCATCCTGGATGAAACGTGACACTGAGTGTTCACATTTCACATAAGAAGCCTCACGTATTATCATCAGCCACATGAAGGGAACAGTCTGGAGTACGATTTCTGTTTATTCACCTTGATGACATCCCTTGAAATTTTCTGCTCGGGTTACACCTTTCCAAGAAAACAAAAAAAACTTTTTCCATCTATTGGAAGGAAAGCCCCTCCATAGGTCTGCGTGCCTGAACCACGCTCAGCAGAGCTCACCCGACCTGACCCCTGGGGAGGGCTGGCTGGGCACGTTCAGGAATTGCCATGCACAGAAAATAACCAATGCCACAAACTGGGGCTTAGAAGCATCGGCTTTCCAGGATGGGAAATGCAGTGCTGAGTCCCAGGATTTTTTGGGGGGAAAAAAAACCAAAACAGCTGTGCAAGCAAAGTCACCCAACCAATGCGCTTGCTGCAAGAGCTGAGAATAAATGCAGCTGAGAATAAAATGTTTGCTGTCAAGCGATATTGAGCATGTTCTGCAGATCACCAACATCAAAGCCTTTCCCATTTCAGATCTCTCTGTTTCTATAATTGAAAGCAGCCGAAATGCTGTTTTACTGTCTACAAGTCAACCCCTAAAAGAGGCAGTTTGGCAGCACTCACTGCTTGCACCGACTGGGAAGTGCTGGACAGGACATGTCCCCAGCTCCTGCTACCGATGCCACCTGCTTGCTCTTCCCGGGTGGCATCTTCTTAGGGGGATGGGGATTGCTCAAATCGAGCCATCACCACTGCACACACAAGCCCACCACCTCAACTCTTCCCACAGCCAAAAGCTCTGCCCTCAGGGCATGGCAGCCCTCACAGAACCACCACAAACCAGGGCCTCAGCCCCCCACAGGGCAGAAACTGGGCTGGAAACAGGTGGAAAAGCCCTGGGCTTGCAGCATGACAGAGAAGGCTACTAAAATTAGCAGAAGATAAGAGGTAACAGAAGGAATGCAGTCTGGGCTTCGAGTGCAGACGGCAACCACCAAGGAAAGAACACCACTGAGTCCGAGGTGCAGGGGATAACTGTGGCCATTAACCTAAATTTTATTGTTAACCATCCTATCTGAGAAATATCCACTCAGCCACAGCAGCTGCAATCCAGAGCAGGCAAAGGAAACCAAAACATCCAGGCTGAGAATCATTCAGAAAGAAGGGAAATGAGAGCAGCTCCAACTCTTCTTATTCCTTTTTTCCAAGAATTAAGGGCACAGCTGCCATCGTTCTCAGGTCACCAACCCCTGGGGTGTGCTGAGAGGTTAACAGGGTGCTTGGCCAACCTGCCCTGGTGAGAGAAAGGAGAAGTCACGCAAAACAGAAATAATAAACCAGCCTGGAGGAGAAATATGTGGACAAGAAGGTAAAGAACGAAAAGCCAGAATAGAAAGGAAAGGGGAAAGAAGGTAAGAAAAAAAGGGAAATCGGCCTATGAAAAACACCATAGGCATAACACTCAAACACAAAGTGGAACAGAAACAAAGAAGCGGAGAGAAACTAGCAGGAAGAAGCAAAGTTAAAGAGATATACAGGCAATTATGCTTTCACACATATGTTTGTATATATATAAAATACAAGAAATGTTATTTCTTACAAGCACAAGTAGAAAAACTGTGCCATGCTTTATCTACACTGCCCTGGACCAAAGCAAATTCTTTCCTGTGAGCGTGGTGAGACACTGGCACTTGTTGCCCAGAGAAGCTGTGGACTCCCCATTCCTGGAAGGGTTCAAGGTCACATAGGATGGGGCTTTGAGCAACCTGCTCTAGTGGAAGGGAGCTGGAACTACATGATCTTTAAGGTCCCTTCCAACACAAACCACTTTATGATTTCTGTGATTCTGTATCTTCACCACCAGCCAGGTCAGCACCGATGGTTTTCACTGGCATGGAAATGATTTCTGTACACTTCTTGTACCAAGCCGGCTGCCACTTTTACTGCTATTCAGAGCTGAAACAACACAGCTATGTACGAAAATTCACTCTACAGTAGCGTGTTTATGGTCATCATGTGCACGAACAGCTACAGATGCCCAGGAGGAACATCAGCACTGTTAGTTATTGGCATTACATACAGCACCACCGAGAGCTTGAGATACCAAATGTGTCTGTGCTGGATGTTACATAAAAATAGAACAGAAAGGTCAAACCCTGTCCCAGAGACCCAATGACCTAGGGTAAAACCAAGATATAGATAGAAAGCAGAAGCAAATAAGGCAGGCTGACCAGAATGGAGCCATGCCAAAGGAGACACTGTCAACTCACCATACATGGCAATCCTGGACGGGCATATCTAAGAATCCTGCTTTAGACAGGAAGCTGGGAAGGGGTCAACCACAACACAGCACAAGCAAAGACCCAGCCATTCCCTGTTCTCTGAACTCTTGCTTAAACCACTAATGGATATGGTGTAAAGATCCCCCATTACTGAAAAAACCAGCAGTAAGCAGTAGCCCACATCAGAACCACCACATCCATCCAACCACACAGACACAACCCCTAACTAAAGTGGCCACAATGTCCATCACGATCTTCACTTCAAGATTCCTCTTCTAACTGCTGGTTTGTTTAAATATCACATTTTGAGGCATACAAAACAGATGGGGACCAAGAATCCTACATTAATTAACTCGGAATCTGTGAGACCATCCCAGGTAACAAATGAGGCAGCATAGTTTTAAAAAAAATAATAATTTAACATTTAACACATCTGCTAGATAATAGGACTTGCAGCTCTTTGTTGCATTAAACTCTTAACGCAACAAAGTGCTACAAACAAGTCTTGTGACTGCAGAAAACTTCTGATAATTAACCGTAGCTTGAAATGGGTGAAGAAAGGGAGGGCAGAGCTACGGATGTCTGCGCCCGTACCTTAATCTTGCAATTTCCTAACTTTTTTTCATATTCCTAAAAGACTCAAGTCACTGCAGGTAACAGGTACTGCAGTCAAATGTATTTTTTTCAATGTTGTTTAAACACTGCAGTCATCACCATATTATCTTTTGGGTACTGTGTTGGCTGATGAACTAACATCTGATACATGTTCTTTCTCTTCTTTCCTCTAACCCAGCAGTGGAGATTCTTGCTCTGCTTGTGTGCTCCTTAACTGTCTTTAAACATCATACAAAACATTGCTATATATTTAGGAAAAGGACCTTCAGTTGAACATAACTTGGAGCAGAATATTACGAGGTTTATGGTGATCCTTATCACTTGGGGTTGCACAATTTATGCAAAACTGGACCCTCAGAGAGCAGAGCTTCATTTCCTTGCAGAAAGTTCCTATGGCCTTTGGCACAAAGTTTTAAGCAGTCTTCCTTCTACCTGAGGCAATTCAGGGAGCACACTAACAAGAGAACAAAAGACCTCAAAACTTTATCTGTATTTCATACAGAAGCCAGCAAAGAAAGACACACAGCAGAGATGTGCTGCAGCTTTCTGGGTGGGCTGGTGCTCCCTTCACTTGCAGGTTCCCTACACAAGTACGTCACTGCTGTTGTCAAGCCAAGACCCAGCAAATGTCAAGCACAAGACCAGGACTCTTCCCATGAAGAGGTGCTGGACCTGCTACACAGCCAGAGATGACAGAAATACCAAAAGAAGAAAGTTTATCACCAGGAGAAAGTCAAGAGCACTCCTAACCCTCCCACTCAACTGACAACCTGTGGACAGCATGGCAGCAGCAGGCTCTTCACCCCTTCCTCATGCTCTTGGGCACTGCTGGAGCTCAGAGAGCTGTTCCTCACCAATGAGCCAGCAGCGTTCAGGAACTTGGCTTCCTGGCAGCAGCTGGGTACAAAAAGCTTAAACAGATCATCTTCACACTGTGGCCACCTGGGCCTGGTGTGCCCAGCCAGGTCACTGCGTGCAAGGCAGTGTGGGACTCCAAGTGCCAAGACTGGTGGGAGGACGCAACCTCATCGTTTTTCCTGTGGTACCAGACATTTCAAAGAACTCACACATGACTTCAAGCTCCTACTTCTGGTGCCACTGTGCCCTGCCACTGAGGACGGAGGTCAGGAGCCAATGTGAAGACCTGCTCTGCTGGTCTCCAGGAGCCTCCAGAGAAACTGCAGTCACAAGAGTTCAGCCTGAACGCTTGGCAGCTGCTAATGGGCATCAGAATCCCTGAATATCTTCAAATAAAATATTAACGTAATAAGCAGTATTTCATGGGTCTACAGGTTTTGTCACACCTCAGGGAAACCTTAAAGAGATTTAGCCCTGATTTTCAAGAGAGCATGGATCCCACATGTCAGCCCATCCCTGATGGTATCTCATACCTTCACGAGCCTGAGCTGTCTTTCTGCTGCCACAGTGGAGACAACATTTTTACCTGCTCAGCATCCAGATTTTCTAAGCAGAACAAGATACAGGTATTTATCATTATGAACATTAGCACTCCTAATATTATTACAAGAAGGTGAAATGCATTAGCAAGAACAACTGTAAGCTCTCCCAATTTCAGTGGATCACGACAAGTGACTGAAGGCTCTTGGATCCCTGCCATACATTCCCCTACCGTACTGCTGCGATCTATGAGGTGGTGTTAATTAACAGAGGGATGTACAGAATTTAAATCCTATTTATTGTAATTTGTCTCACAAAAGTGCCCAAGAAAAATACTCACTAAAAGTTATTAAAAATATCCTGCAAAATAAGTTATTTGCTAAAAGTCTCTCAGGTCATCAAGATTTACAAGGAAGGGAGGAACAGTGGGTACCAACAGAGGGGTGCAGGCTGAACCCCCAGGAAATATAATGTTGTGCCTTATGCTAATGGCAACATCTTGAGCTCGGAACAGGCTACAGCCTGTGTCAAAGACAGTTATACCCGAACTAACACCTACTACATCACCTGTAGACTGTATTTGACACACTTATCCTTAAAATTAAAATTATAAAATCACTGCAAATTTCCCTTTCCTTTTCCTCCTCCATATGAAGAATGGCCATTGACCATGCTATGAAAGATGAAAAGCCAGTACTCACTCTTACCTGTGACAGTAAAACAGGAGCCAGGGAAGGTCTTATTTCCAGACCTTCGGCATTTGCCCTTGAAACACAGAGCTGTTTGGTGAGTTTTCAAAAGCTTTTTTTCTGTCTGGTTGTGTTAGTTGCAGCCACCAGACCTTACTCCTTAAAGAGCAACTTACACAAGTCATCACTACCCTTTCTGACCATGTCAAGCACAGGAGCACAAACATTTCTATGAGGCTCTGAGGGTCCACCTGACATTAGAGCTCTGCTATTCTATGCTGTGAACAACCGTACGAAACAGAGTGGCTGCCCTGACACATTTGCAGATGAAAGAGTCAAGCAGAAGAGTAGAAGCTGGGGGGAGAAAAATGCCTTGTTGAGACACAAAACCCTCCCCATGGCCGTTCACTGGGAACCCCATCATCTTTTCGAGATGCTTTTTCAAGTAGAACTGGTGGATCTTCATGCTAACAACCCAAGATAAGGAAATATTTTCAAGACGTATTTCCCCTCTGAACCTGTTTATCTTAATCACATTTATTTACTCTTCTTGTGTATTCAGGAAAGCTGGGCCTCCTTCCATCTTTTTCCACAAATGGAGACCTGAAGCTCAGCTTTTCAGTTTTGCCTCAGTTACCACAAAAACAGAGACGTGCTGGTGGGAAGAACCCTCTGGGGTCTCCAGTCCAACCTCCCAGCTCATAATCAAGGCTGATTATTTTCCTCTGTAACACCAAACATATGTACATTTTTGTTAGTATTTTTATATAATCTAACAGCAGCCTTTTTAACAGTTAAGAAATGTGTAAAGCTTTGCTCACCCCCAAAAGCTAAGAAGAACCAGAACGAGATGTGAGATACCTGTAAATCCAAGGATCCAGCAATTCAAACTGCAAACATCATCTTCTAAAACCCCTGAGCAGAATCCCAGTTGCCTGTGCCACAGCGTGAAGCTCTTGGCCTTTGCTCCCCACAAGAGAACTTCTGGGAAAATGTGTTTCAGACTTTCCTACTCTTATGAAGGAGGACCAAAACTAAACAAACCATTATTATTATTTAAATAGGGCTGGAAACAGTGCTAAATATTTCCAAAAGGATGTATGGCAGCTTTTTGCTCTGTGTGTTAAATTACAGGCCACCGCACTGATATCTGTGACCACCTATTTACAACCCCAGCTGAAGCATAAAGGGGTTTTGGTACATCCCATCTAGAGACTGCTACAGCATGACTACATGACTGTACAATCAACATTACGTTTATAACACAGCTTATAAAATAATAATGATGGTTACACTGATGAGGATAATAATAGTACCAAACATCAATACTAGCGAAGAGGGACCCATGCTTCATCCAGTCAGGGAGATGTCAAGGGCTCAAGCACAGTCTGGGCTTTGGTGATTGCTCCACACCCCACAGCCTCAGCCAGGAGCCCAGGACTGCTGTTTCCACCACGTAAAGCAGCACACACAACACCACACAAATGCCAGCGCTGCACCACTGGCAGTGGTGCCTGATCACACCTGATGAGGGACAGTGATACCTGATCTGACACTAAGCTGCAAGGACACAGCACCTCGCTGAGAGATGTCTAGGAAAAGCCATTTTTCCTAAACCTACAGAGGCTGTAAGAGCCTCCAGCCTGCTGCACCACATGTTCCCTGCAGAGCCAGCATGCCCCTTCCACTCGTGCATTCAGGGCTCACCCCCTACCTGGGCAGGGAACTGGGCAAGGCAATGCAATGCGTTTTATTTTGGCTGAGATTTTGCTCAGCCAACATTTTCAAGATGAGATGGTTGCAGTATGATCAAATCTAGGCCTCAAAATACAAAGTGCTAATCAAGACTTGGAGATTGCTGCTTTTTTTAAAAGATAATACTCCTAAATGAGATTTTCATTCTCCTTTTTAAGTTGCTGGCAATAGCTCCCCAACACTAGCTGAGATCTATACAGGACCTCACAGAACGCCACTCCTGCAGTACAGGTGAAAAGATCTAAAGTTTTACTTCTCCTGATAGGGAGGAAAAAAGTGAGGCAAGCAACCTCTTAAACCTAGCTGTTGGAAATTTGGGAAAGGTACAAAATTACCCAAGACAAAAGGCATGCAGCACATAAGCAGGCAGCAGACAACCCATCCCATGCCTGCTTGGGAATGACTTTGAACCTGTACGATTTGCTACCTTACAAAAATCCCCGGAAGCAGGAGAACTTACAGTGGTACTAATACGATGGCTTCTACCAATTCCAAGCAAGGAATCAGGATGCTGCATCCACACCGAAGGTGTTATTGGGCTGACATACCCCTTAACCAGCTCCATTCCAGCAGTAAAGCTAAAGCACAGACTGGGCAGCCAAGCAGCAGGTACTCATGGAAGCCAGGCAGCACAGAACAGCCATTCAGAGAATGCCAGGGAGAAGGAGACTGGACCATCCAGCTGGAGGAAGGGAAGATGATGATGATGAGTGATTAGGAAACCTGAGTTTTCCACCTTAAAATCCATGCACTGGACCACTTCAAAGTCTGGGGGCTCCCAGCACAACCCACATTGTGCTGAGGGTCTCTTCAAGCTGCTTACAAAACTACACGATGGGATGTGGTCTTGCCACTCAGCTCTGTTCTGCACTGGCCTCTGAGGAAACAGCCTACAGCTCTGGGTACTGCTCTTGCAGTAGGGGCCTCCTCTCCCCAAAACAGGAGAACCTTTTGGGGCTTTCTTTAGGCTTCTCTGCCATTCACCCTATAAGAGACAGTCCTGTGTCGGGAAAAGCCCCCAGCTTATAGATGACAACCCCAGTGATGTAAACCTCTCCCCTCAAAAGCCCTCAAAATCCTGCAGCTCTTGGCCAGGTACATGATTGGCACTGGGTATTCCTGACTGAGACAGCAAAAGAGGTGACAAAAGGCTGATTTCCAAAATATCTCATGGCAAAGGCACTCTACTGTGCAATGACACTCTTCCACGCAAATACACAGTCCTTCCAGGGCTCTGGGCTTCTCTTCCTTGTCTGAGTGCTCCACACATTGCAGCTCAGCTCAGCCCACTCCCCAGCAGCACAGGTGGGCTCTCAGTGGCTGGACAACCCAACCTCACAGTGCGGGGGGCATGGTCAAACCTCCCCTTTCCTGTCCAGGAACTTTGTAACGAGCTGATTTGCAGGAACCTACCCAGTAATTTCAGTCAAAGCTTCTTCTATTGCTTCTTCCGATTCAGGTTTTAAGGAGGAAATGACTGGAAGAGAGAACCTGCCCCTTCTCTTGGCAATTTGTTTCAGCAGCTAATCACTCTTGCCTTCAATTTCTAATTTGCCATAATTTCTGATTTGAATTATTTACCAGGCACTGGTTCTAGCTCTGCCTGTCACTGCTGCATTCGAGAGCCCCTTCCTGGATGATGCACTACACCAGCAGTAATTCATGGATCATTTTTCCTTTGAGGCGATGGGAGAATTAATTGTAGTATCTGCCGACAAATACAAGACACCAATAGCAGTGAAGATGTGACAGCACAGGCATCAGAAGGGGTGGGACAAACCTGTCAGGAAAACCTGGGAGATATTCAACCAGTACACCCCCAGTACTTGGGGTATCCTACCCCGATTTGCAGGACAGAGCTCCACACTGATATTCACATCCATACCTTGAATTCACATAATGAATTATACCATCCAAGCATGCATCAAAAGACATTCAGATCATACATATCTGGATGTTTTAGATCACACACATCCAGACCACTCCAAATGCCTGGCCAGTCCCAGTGTTTGAATCACTGCAGGCTGCTGTGTTCAGCTGAGGGGAGCCGATGCTCCAGGTAACCATCTCACTGCTTTTCATCTGCCACCCTTGGAGTGACAGGGAGAAAAACACCACCAGCAAGCCCCGTTGCAAACAATCTCTGGCACTTGCCAGGGAGAGAGAGAACTGAGAACACTCCTTTATTGCAACACTGGTAGCTCAAAAAAATGCTGTCCTCCACTGAACTGTACCCACGAGGTGAGCAAATGGCAGTCACTGCACCCCAGGTATAAGAATGCCATATGCAGGCACACATCCTCAGTACTGCTCGCCAGGACAGTGAGCACTTTGCTATGTAAGAAGATGGACAAATTCAGGAGCAGATGCAGCTGTGGCAGGGGAAAACGTGCCCCATATGCAGTGATAATCAGTCCAAGAGACAGGTGATATTTTTATTCCCTCTTCACTCTTCATACATCTCACCAGGAGCTATGCAGGTGTTCAGTACTAAAGCTACCAGCCAGCAAGGAGACAGAAAACAACACACTGTACTTCAAAATAAGATCAGTATCACCTTGTTGCAAAAAGGCAGAAGCTTCCTGACCAGGTATGCATTTTCCTCTGCTAGCTCAGTCTGCAGCTCTGTACTGCTCCTGGCTCACAAAGCAGGACATCACACCACACCGCCAGCCCCCTGGCAAGCAGTGAGAGGTCAGGGTGACGTGCCCACCATCCATCCCAGCATCTCCATCCCAGCAGTGATGCGCTGAGAGCAGCACAGAGGCTCCACTGAGGCTCTGACAGACCCATTTGCACTGCTGAACTGCTTGGCACACATCTGCAGTGCACTGCACCACGAGTTCCTGACACCAGACTTTGCTAAATTCATCTGCTGGGAGCAAAAGACAAACCCCCAGTAATCCTGCAAGAAACACCTCCCATGTCACAAAAAGCAGCATATTCCCATGGCTTGCCAGCACTATTGTCTGCACAGACCAATGGGGAAAAAGACTATTATTTTTTTAAGCTATCACACTTGTAAATACAACCTTGCAATTCCGAGTAGAGCTGCACCAGCATAATTACTGAAAAAGCCTGTAGAAAGAGGCCTGTAGAAAAAGTGATATTGTAATAATGCACTGAACACATTCAGCTGAAAGGTGCTAAACAAACACAAGATGCACCAATACCATGAAAGTACATAGATACATTTTTCTTACACCTAGCCTTGCCCCACATCAGCTTCCCCTGACAGAAATTCCTCATTAAAAAAAAGTGAATGAAATATATACAGCCAGGAAGCATAAGCTGCCTTTGTAAAGCATTCTGATTAAAAATAGGAAGATACGGTTCAAATCTTGCAAAGAACTAAGCATAAGCTCCAATTTTAGAAGATAAAAGTCCTTAATGAAACAAAAAACTGGGCTTTGGTTGTGCAGGGGCACAGAGAAGAGAGCACACCATAACACAGAGGACGGAACTGTGCTGCCGTCTGGACACACATCTCCCCATCACCTCTGAAACCCGTCAGCTCTAGCCTAAGTTCTATTCCAAGCGTGCACTTTCACCCAGGAAGCCAATGTTCCAATTTACAAACTAACTGGAACACAGGATTCCTTTCTGCAACAGATGGGCCCTTCGACGGCGGCAGGCCTGAGCCCTTCCTTATTTTCGTGGCTGCAGACGGCTCTGACGGGGGCTGGACATCGGCGTGCGGATGCAAACGATGCCAAACCCTCCCGGCCGTGCGGAGGCAGCGAGCTGGCACTGCCCCTGCTGTCCCTGTGCAGGCTGACCGGGGCAGCCCCCCTCCCAGGGATGCGAGACACACACACACATTTTACTCCAAACAGGTATAGAGGCGCTCCCACCGGCTGACGAACTGCACCTGTATCACTAATTACCTTAATGTAACTTAAAATGCACAGAGGCACAGTCAGACCAATCAGAATTATAACATTCCTAAGCCAGCTGCAAGCCATACTCCTGACTTAATGCTACGAGAGACAGAAGAGAGAGGGGGAAAGAATAAAGTTAGAGGTGCATTCCTAAAATGATGCATAGTGAATATAAAATGATTTGAACCTCCCTGAGCTGTGAGCCGGCATTTATCAGAGATATGCAGCTCCTAGCACAAAAGAGCATCTTACTGCCCCACGTGCTTGGAAAACACATACCTGTTAAATAATTTTAAAAATCACAATCGAAAGGAAATTGGATGTTTATGACACATGAGTATCAGACTGTATGCTTATTTATTAGTGATGTCCACACTTCGGAGCCACATTTTTTTTAATAACCTCCTAATTTGCAACAATGTATATAAGTACTCTTTAAATAATACACACTAGTGGACTGCAGTTGGTGCAAAATGGCATTAGTGAGATTGCATTTCTGCTCTTGTGAAGAAATAAACACTCTCATCTCATACAGCTGTAACCATACTGTATTCTTTGTACTTACCAATGGCTAACATACTCTAATACACCCTCAGAAAAGATCTTTTTTTCCAAATCAATGACTTAAATAACGCAAATTTTTTAACATAATGGTAAAGAGGAACTAGTGTAAGGCTCACGGCTCGCTGTGTCTGACCAGATACGTGGCCAGGACAACATGTCTAAACTTGTCAACAAGGATGGGATTAGGAAGATCTCACTGAAGGCCTGCAGCATCTCTCAGATTCGGTTCTCAGTTCTGCTGGGATTTCTCCGCATGGTATTTTAAGATGCAGCAACCAACAGTTTAACAGACTGAGATCCAAGTCCTAAAGCACCCTCTCAATGGAAATACTTCAGTATTATTTAGATATAAAAATAAATTGAGGCCTGTTAAAGTACTCAAAAACCCTAAACAACTTTTTAAGGAAAAGACGGCCTAAAAAATCGTCTGTAAAAACTGTCCGTGGAACATCCGAAGAATCTTCCGATTCTTTTCCTCAGGCCCTCCTGATACCCAGCTCAGGACCAGGCTGACCACGCTAAGGGTGGCCGAGCGCTGCGGGTTGAAGCTGAATTGACCCCGCACGCACAGGCAGCAGCGGGCAGAGAGGGCAGCGCAGGCGGGGCAGGCCGGCTCCGCGCCCCGGCCTGCGCGCTGCGCGCATTTTCCGCGCAGTTGCAGAAGGCTCGTCCAGCCCCGCACCGCGGGGACCCCCCCGTCACCTCCCTGCCCCGGGGGTCTCCCCACACCGCGGGACGCGAGGCTGGGCACCCATTTCTTCCTGCCCCGATCCCTCCCCGGGTCCGGCAGCCTGGGGCGGGGGGGATGGGCGCATCGCTGCGGGTCACTCCGAGCCGCGCCGACCCCATCGCGGCCGTGTTTGCCGTGGTGCCCCGGACCCGTCTCCTCCCCATCCGCACGGGTCTCGCCGTACAGTTGCTATTTTTAGGCCACGGGCGACCCAGCGCTTTA
>VWZW01004324.1:1893539-1912277 GCA_013397115.1 Edolisoma coerulescens
CCGCCGGCACCGCTCCGCATTGCACCGCCGGCACCACACAGAACCGCACCGCCGGGACCGCACCGCATCGCACGGCATCGCTCCGCACCGCCGGGACCGCACCGCACAGCACCGCACAGCACCGCACCGCCGATTCCTCGGCGCACATTGAAAATAATTAAGTACAAGACCAGATTTTTTCCGGCGGCACTCCGCAGGTGCGGGGGAAGCCGGCGCGGAGGCGCGCAGCGTGCACGGAGAGGTTACGGGACCCCGTCCTGCTCCCGCGGGCAGGAAGGTGCCGCGGAAGAGCGGCATCAGCTTCAACACCAGCGGGTGGGCAGCACGGGAGCCTGCGCTGCCCGTCCCCCGCGTTTGTTCGCCCCAACAGAAGCCTTCGGCCCCGTTTGTCCCGAATACTGCGAGTTTGCTTCTTATAGAAATTTTTTTTTTTTTCTTTTAAATACCATTTTCCCAAGTGCTGACATACTGTGGCTGTCTCCAAATTATCAGGGAGAGAAGGATACAAGCATCCCACACACAAACATAGAAAGTAGCTTTGCAGCCCTCCAAGAACACGAAGAGAGAACACTGAGAATACAGAACAGGCAGCAGACTGTTGATATAGGAAAAGAGCGAATCTCCAGTATACGGACAGAACAAGCTTTATTTCCGTTTTTTTTTGTTACTTTTTTTTTTAAATAAACTAAGAAAAAATGAAATGTATCTCCTTGATTCCAGGCTGGACTCAAAATGAAGTAGAAGCCTCAATGCCATGTGAGATTTTTCTCCATACTGCTATTGCTCTCTCCAGTAGGGAACCTAGAATCCTGCTGTGCTGGCACCTTTGCAGCGAGGTGGGAGCTGCAGTGTCACTTCTGCAGTGTGTACAACCTGAGAGGGTGCTGGCATCTGCATGGGTTGTGGTGCCCAGCCTGGGAGGTGCCGCTGCCACACCAGGCTGATCAGCCTCTGCACGGAGCCTGTCTCTATCCAGCATAGTGACATCTTCATGTGGATAACACATGCTGCTCCAATGCTTTGACTATTTCAAGAAAGAGCTGATCTGAAAAACTACCCAGTCATTACAGGAGAAGCAAATGCTTGTGCGAAAGGCAGAAAATTATGGTATAAATCCAAACTGCAACTCTGTGGTCCTGCCATTTAACAAGATACAGCATTGGGTTGAAAAAAGAGGCTTTGCATGCTCATGGTAAGAGAGGTGGGAGCCCTCCTGAGCAGGTGGATTAAAGGTTTTTGTGCTGTCCCTTTCAGCAAATTGCTGCAGCAGAAGAGAGGTGGAGGAGATCGCTTTGGGCCATACTCCTACAACTGGCTGGAGACCAAGTCCTAAATAAATGACTTCCCGAGGTCAGTGAACTCAGGAGAAGGATCAAAATCTAACGTTACTCATGAGACCAAAGGTTCATTTTATCAGCTGAAAAGGGCCAAGTGCTAGAGCACCTTGACACATTTTATTCTGGAGCACAGTGACACAATTTTTTCTGGAGCAGTCTGACACACTTTTTTCTCCAAGCCCATTCCCACTCCAGAGTTTGGGAGGAGCAGTGGCATGAAACTATTACTCTGCTTTCGCGTGGGTATTGCCCTTAAATGGGGCCCTGATGGCTCCTTCACAGCTCCCGGCTGCCAGAGCAGAAGAGAAATATGTATCAAATAGCTCTGAAAATTGAGTTTTCATTCCTTTCTCCCTAAGACTCCCTTCCTTCCTTGCCAAAACACATAGAGAGTCTGCTGTTAAAACATCAGCTCAAATTAATAGAGGTTTTCCTGACGCCACAGACTTGCCCAGGTATCACCAGCAACAGCAGCATGGCTGTGAACACAGCTCTGTGTGCCATGACGGGAGATGGGTATTTCCATGTTCGATTCCCGGCATGACAAAGCCAGGAAAATATCATGAAGAGGAGTAAAATTGTTTGCCTGCCTGTCAGCACACAGAGAAGCCAGACCACGATCACACAGGTTTTTCAGAGGTGGCTCCCAGAGGGACCTCTGCAACCTGTGGCACAAGGACTTGCTGCTCCCCTCCACTACAAGGCAGTCCTGGGGTTTGGAAGTCAGACCCCACATCCCATAAACATTTGCAGACCACCCATTATACCTTTGCAGGGAGGCTGGCAGGGGGGTAGCAGCTGACCACCAAGCATATCCCCCTGTGATGGCACAGTTGGAGCCTCAGCAACCTCTGTTTCCATCACACCCAGGGTCTCTCATTTTGCAGGAAACATAAAAAGGCACGCAGAATATGCCTTCTGTTCTTATCACCCAGCCCTGCAGCCTATCTAGTGTTTGTACTCTGAAAATCATCTCATAATAAGATCTGAATAGACTCATATCAATAAAGCACTCAAGTGTAATCATCCTTACGACAGCTTAGCGCACTTCCACAAGGCAATTGCATTGCTCTAAGTTCACCTCTGCAAATTAAACAGAGCAAAGTCAAGGCCAACTGATGCAGCACGCTCTTTCGAGGCCAAAAGAAGATCTGAGGCAAAGATCAGGGGTCAGGCTGCAACGAGGCTGTGGCAGCTGAAGCATTCTACCCTCCAGCATTCTGCTTTTGCTTCCCTGCCTATGAGCCCCAAGCTTTGCCAGCAGCAGGGATCACATGAGTGCTTCTTAATCCATGCCAGTGGAGCCAAGGAGAGCTATGATGTGTTCTTTGAGGTTGCTAGAGCCAGAGGTGACAGCTTCCAGCTGGTCACCAGAGGCAGCTGGAAAGTGAAGTGTCATCAGCCAGGGCAGGTAGGTGCAGCAGAGGCTGGAGCAAACCACCACACATTCCCTGCAAACACGGGTCATGGAGAGACACAGCAGAAAAAAACAGCTGAGTGTGTAATCATAGCAATAATTATACCTTCCCTCATCCAGGGATTAATCTTGTTCCAGGTTAATTCCAGAACTCTCCAAAAAACCCTCAGTCATCTCAGACACTCAGGAGGAGAGGTTAGGTCATTGCATCTGCTCCTCTCCTAATAGAAACCAACATTTCATGTCAGCCTGCCCATAAGGACATTAAGTTGAACATCAGTGTCTTGTCCTCACTTCATCTTCTTGGATATTATCTTGGAACTCTTCTTCTCTGAAGATTAGAAACCACCTAATTGTCATCCTGAATGTATTTACAGCCAGTTACACCCATTTGTTCTGCAGCAGGTGTTATGATTTGACACAACCAGCTCTTGTCCTCACTCTCACACATACCTCCCTGCTGCATTTACCAATATCAAGTTCATTCCGTGATAAAACAATGGGAAAATGCAATGGTGCTTATCATAATTAATTTCTTTTCCCAGTCTTTTAATTTAAGTACTCATATTAATTTAAAGAAAAGGCCCTCCTGTACCTGAACAGTGATCCATCTCTGGGTGATGGTGACTCACCTGTGATTTTGGTGGGGACAAAGCTCCAAGAGCCAGGAGCCGGAGGCAATAACAGCAAAAATTAAGACTGGAAACTTTATGAAGCTTCTGGAAAGATTTGCACTGCCTTCTGTGTGCTCTCAGTGTTCAATGTGCGATGAAGAACAGATTCTGGGCAGCTTAGGTGTAACTCCAGAGCAGAGAAAGAGGGTATTCAAGGTTGGTATGAAGCACAGAAATAACAGACTTGTTGCTGATGGCCCAGTTACCAGCTATGGAAGCATGTGACTCAGATGCTCCATATATTCCCGAAGTTCGTGGCATAAAAAATAATTGAAAAAAAAAAAGAAACATGACTTTTCAAAGAGATGCCTTTCTGCATGTGCAGCAAGACTAAACGAGTAGAACAGAGTCATACAAAAACTCTGTTAGAGATTATGAAGAACATTTAAAATTACTATCGTGAATGTGATTTAAGAAAGAAGAAAGCCCTGGAATAAAGTGAAACCAAATGTCTGCATCACTAAAGTTGGAAAGTAGATCCAGAGATGAGCATGCTTAAGTTTGGGGGAGGGCTATCAAAACTGTGAGCCGGAGGTTTGACATCATTAGTGAAAAAAAAATGCTGTGAACGAGAGAGAATTCAAGACAGAGGGAGTCAGCACCATTCATGTCCCAGCCAGATTTCCCAGGAAGCCCCTGAGAAAGAGACTGACTAAATCCTTGGGGAGAAGGAGTTTGTTTTGTCTGAAGGGTGAAAGATCACAAGAGAAGTTGCATGCCTGGGAGAGGAAGTGGAAAGTGGTGCTGTCAGCAGAGACAGAAAACCATGGATGTGAAGATACCCTTGGATGAGAAATAAGGGCCATAGGTCTGGTCACAGGAGAGCCCTGTGCCCACAGGAGAACTGTGTGCCTCAACAGCAGCAGAGGATGCACAGAGCACGTAAAATGTCACCAGTCTCCAGAGGAGAGCCTGGTGTCTGCTCCCTTATTTCTGAAGCACTCAGCTCCTGGGAAAACAGCAGGATCTCTGCTTTCCTCACGCAAAGATCCCGTTGCTAAATCTCAAAGAGGAAACTGTTTAACTTGTCGGTTATTCTTTGGCACCTGTGATTGTGTTAGACATTATAAACAGGTCGGACCAGCCAAGCTGGCAGATACCACTGCGGTATCCCCAGGGTCCTTCCCTTTCTGTTTACTTTCCTTTTTTAGCCTTTACACTAATCTCTTCATCTATAACAAATATACGACATTCATGTGAACAATTTTCAAGGGAGAGTGTCACTGGCACCCATGGACTGTCACGACAGGCCTGGTGACACAGCCAAGCCACAACCTGAGCTTTGGGCAATGCACAGTGCTCCTCCAGCAGCAGCAGGGAAGTGGGGGATGGTGTGGGAAACCTGTGCTGGACCTGGTGTCCTTCTCCTTTCAAGACCAGTTGCTATTTATGCACTCGTGTGAAGTTCAACTTTCCCAAAGTGCTTGTTTATGGATGTGCCCCACACTGCCTGCGTGGGCACAGCCATGTGGCAGGCATGGGGGCTGGGTCCTCTGGGGGCTTGGACAGGCTGGTTTGTGCCTGCAGGTATGGGATCTTCCTCGGAGGCAGCTGGAAGACTTGTGCTCTCATTAGCACCGCTGGTGACAGTGGCACCACTGCCCATGTCTCATGTAATGACCCAGCACCACCCTAAGAAGTGGGAGATCTGGTCCAACACCCTCCTTTGCATCTCTCTGCTGCCTGGAGAGTGGCTGCACCCTGAGCCTTTGGCCTGTGCTGTCCCCTTTATTCCCAGCTCCTGTGTCAGAGATAAAGATGTGCACCACAGCAAGACACTGTCCCGGGATTTTAAGTCCATTTCACAGTCATGATGCTGCTGCTCCTATGCTACAAGGCACAGGATATGAATATAGGCAAACCAGTTAACAGCCACTAAAGAAACTCCACCAGCCCTGGAGAACAGACCTAAGGGAGGCAGAAGTATCTGGTGTGGGCATCTGTCATAAGCTGCTCACCAGCTTAGTCCTAGAGAATGTCCCATTTAAGCCCCGACCTCATGATGGACACCTGTGTAGCTGGTATCCTTGCTGTACCAAAAAGAGATTTAAGCAACTGCAGAGCAGCCACAGTACTCACAAAGGTAGATAAGCACCAGGCTGTGCCCCTGCCATGTCTCAAATTAGGATAATTAATGTTGTGTTGTGCCATGGAAGCGAAGAAATGCAAGCAGCTTAGAAGTAGTAGTGATCAATGAAGTCATATAATGCCCTTAAGATGCATATATATTCTATATCAAAGTTCACAGATATGTAAACTGAGGCGCAGATATGTAAAATATCTTGCCCGTGGCCATACAGAGAGTGCACATTGAGTTCTGACTGGTGTAACTGGGAGGCGCTGGAGTTCTGATTCCCAGTCTCTTGTTCTCAGTGTTGGGTGACAGACAGCATTGGCTGAGTGAGTGGGATAACCATGGTGACATCTCCACAGTATCACGATTCACAACTTTTAATTGCTGCTAAACAAATTCAAAATGAAATTACGCATAGAAAGATGGGAACTACAGAGCCTTAAAAAAATGCATCCATGTTCTTCCCCATCAAATCTAATTAGATTTGCCAAAATCAGTGTGCATTGATCTGTGATTCAAACAATATGCTGATAACAAATTTTCATGATAGACATGGTTATAAAGCTACTTGACTAGACTATGAATTAGCCCCTTCAGCAGAAGCTCTCAGCACATTTTCTCAGCACGGTCTTCCACAGACAGCTTTTAATCCCCAAATCAACAGGCGATCCCATTGTATAAGGCTCTCTGCTGAGCACCCAGCAGAGAAGCAAGGCAGGCAGCATATTCATGTTGACTATCAATCTTCATTAAAATCAACACACTGTCTTTAACCACCCATCTAAGCAAACTGTAATATGTGCTGGGAAAAGACCTTTCCACTACTAGGCAGAGCAGCTTATTTTGCTGATGTGCTGGGCAGCTTCACCCTGGCAATGATGGGTAGGGCAAGCATGGGTTGTATGGAAAGCCTCACGTAAACAGACTATCACCCCAGAAAAACAGCACCACACAGGGACTGTGTGTTGATACTTGCCTTCCTGCCAGAGTCCAGTCTCTGCCCTCAGGATCTTTTTTTTTTTTGTTAGTTCGTGGCAGGGAAGCAACACTGATTTGTTTGGATAGTTTGTCTTTCAGCCAAATGATGCCGATTGGTAGAAGTGAGTGGAAATGAGAAAATAAGGGCAGAGCAGGTAAGTTTTAAATAAGTCAAAGTAAATACTTGACACGCCAAGAGAGACCAAAGGACAGGATTTTCCATTTGTGCTCAGTTTTCAGCTGAGCTTTGCAAACACTGACATCTGAGAGCTTCTGAAAATGTGCCTTGCCTGAGAGCCAGAGTGCATCAGAGTTTAAAGTTACTCAGAAAAAAATGGCAGAGGGCAGGCAGTGCACTTGTACCTGTTTGTACCCCAGATTTATCCTTTCTCTGCTGTCTTTTCATCCCGAAATTGTTACTGCTCCAGAAGAGGAAAACCACAGCACTTTTTTTTGCCTGATCTTTAAAAGCGATGAGCAATCCCAGCCATGGGATCTGCTCAGCATCTCTGAAAATTTACATACTCTGTGTTAAATCTTGTGTAACATCAAGACACACCACGGAAAAAAGCTGTCATGACCAGGATGTTGATTGACCACTGGCAAAAATTGCTCAGGGAGGTTATGTATAGTCTCCATCCTTGAAGATATTCAGAAGCCATGATCACAGATAAAAGGTCATGGTCCTGGGCTGTCTGCACCAGATGACCCTGCTTGAGCAGAGGGTGGACCAGGATTTACACATTTAAAAAAATAATGAGTTACAGCCATGTAGTATGGGCATAGGTGTGCTAATATAAATTATTTCAACTTAGAAAGAGATTATACCAGAATAAGGGTTTTTATCCCAGCGATATGGGATGGATTTGGGGCTGGTAGGGATCTTGGTGCAAGTCCTGCCGGTCTGCACCCCGACCCCTGGGTTTCTCTTGCTCTGACCTGGCTGCAGTGCCTGTCCTCTTTGCTGGGTCCCTGCTTCACACCAGCTGAGCCACAGTCACACCAAGGCCAAGCAGAAGAGGGAACAGCTTATCTACTGGGTCATGGAAATATGGAATAGTTTGGACCTTTCCATTTAACTGTACAAATGGCATGGCATTTTTGTGCCAGAAAGCAAAAAAAAAAAAAAGGCAGCAGCTGAGCTCTTTTCATAAACCTAGGTAAATGGAACAACAAAACAGTATGGATTATATATGTTCTAACCTATAGTGCCTGCTGCAAGCTCCAGGTTACTGTGTTTGTCCACCCACACCCGTACTGTCCACCTAAGGAAGTTACCAGAAGAAATCCCCCAGCAGTGATGACACAGGTCCTGAAACTCGTTAAACTTGAATGGGCTGTAAAACTTTATGAAATCCTGTCTGCCCTTCAGTTTTAAATTGGATTTGGTTGAACTGGTTTTAAAGCTGGCTGGAGAGCCAAGATGGGCCAGCAGGATCAGCTGGAGAGGCAGACGGTAGAAATTCAGCTCTGCATGCCTACGTTGATCAGAGCAGTGCCCCCTCTACCAGGGAGGGTGGAGTGCTCTGCCTGATAAAAGGCTGAGCTCAGCAGACATTAAAGGAAGGTTGTTAGTAAAGATCAAAAGGTAGGAATGGGAGATAGAGCTGCCCCATTTGCAAAGTTACCAAAGCCTGCCAGTGAGAATGAAGATATAGATGCTGTGATGCTGAATGAATGGGGCAATCTAGATAATGATATCAGAATTAAATTAATTAAAAGAAGATTAAAGAAAGATTGCAAAACTAAGGTTGTAATCATGTCCCTGCTGGAGTCAATAAGCATTTCATGGTTTGTGTGGTGCTTCATGAAGAGCCCAAGATGTTCCTCCCAATGCATATCAAGACAAAGGAAGGTATCAGCTGAAAGCTGGTTTACACAGAGCCAACTATATTAGTGAATAAATAATTTGCAGTGGCCTCATAGTCACAAAATTGAAACCATGCATGGCTGGAGCATCCAGGAGGATGAATACAGTTCATATCAATGTCATCACTGATCTGCAGACTATGGGGTATTCATGAGTACTTTAGGGCAGCTGTGGTAGGACACCAAATTTCTCATAACTTGTGGCAAGATGAAGTTTCTCATTCAAAGTATTTCAAACAGATTTGAACAGGCAAAGTATGCTCACACTGGGTCACTACTTGGTGTCGTGTGAGCACGCTGTGCCTTGCCAGGGGCTGGCACTCTCCAGTGGGATTTACTGTTCCTTCAAGCAAGGTCCCCCAGGGCCACCAGCCCGGACACTTACAGAGGAACCTCATGGAAATATCAGCCAAGCTTAAAATATTCTGGAAAGCAGCATTTCCAAATACAAATGTGTGACATGCATGGGAAGTTGGTTACCAATTTCAAGAAAAAGGAGCTTGAAATGGAGTTGGAGGATGGGGGAACCTCAACAGCCAGGTCACACAGTGCATCTGCACAGACCTCTGTGGCAGCCACCTCCTTGTCCAGATATTTTGCTTCAGCTGCTAAGCAAGTCATTAATATCTGGTGATTATTTTGGCTCCTGGAGCCCCCTTAATCCTTTTGCAGTGTGTGTTCGCTGTTTTGGCTGTCACACTCAGGTCTCAGTTTTAGGGCAGCTTGCTGAAATTAATGGGGAAGGGGTGGATTCATTTTAATCAAGTACCAAAAAATAAATTTCAAATAAAAGTACACATGAGGATGCATACTTTTGCCCTTGTAGACATGGGAAAATGCTGTATTGTTCCATAAGGGCAAGAGGCTTATGCTTTTTCTTTCACAAATGCAAAAGAAGGAAAGTGTTTTTCAGTAGGGATCCAATTTTATATGGAGGGAATAATATGTTACATAGTCGAATCACTTTGATGTCAATTTTATTTTGCAATCACTTCATAAGATATTCATATAGCCTTTTACATTCTCTTAAAGTGTTCGAGTCTAGGCACAATACAGTATTATCTTACTCTTTACCATAATGATGAACGATAATGAGAACTCATAATAAGATTTTATGTGTGCCCAAAGAAAAATCTGCTTTAGCCCAGATGAGAGGAATTTTGCAGATCAAATTAATATTATAAAACAGCACAATTTATCAGAATAAAACAGCTTTTCTTCTCTCAATCCATTGTGAATCTCAGTGTCTGCAGCCAATAACAGTGAACTATTAGAGGCTGACGGAATTTTTTTTTGTAAAATCTCTATGAAAAATACTTAGTTGAAAAAAAAAAAAAACCAAACAAAAAACCCCCACCAAAACTCCCTTTTCCTCACCGGTCCATCACACTTACACACTATAAACACTCTAATATTTAAAAGGTCTGTTGCAGCTGTTCTGTAGTGATGCTGTTTACTGTTAAAAAGCCATCCCAGTCCAGTCACATCTTTGTTCAAGTTCCTCAGAAACTAATGGTTTACATTTGGTTGCCCTGAATTTTTTATGTTCATGGAACACGGTTTATAGCATAATGCTCACTATATATTTTGTTGCATCCTTTTATATAAATTCAGTTTATTCATCTATTCATGATTTCAAAGTGTAGCCTAAAAGTAAATTAGTAAAGTGTAGAATAGTGGGACAACTCTGAGAGAAACTGGGGGTGGAAAACTCATCTTTGCTGCCTCATCCGTCATCCTCATCATATTTTCTACATTTTTACTTGGATTTAGATAGTTAAGCATCAGCTTCTCTGAAGAACTCTTGTTGGAAAGCCTTGTCCAGGTAGCAGTTGTTACAGAGCAGGTTTTCTTTCCTGGGACACATGTGAATAAATCAAAATTACTTAAGCAGCAATTGTAGTGCAGTCAAACGAGAACGTAAATAGTTCTAGGAAACAGCATTGGCAATTTATCACACTGGGCAAACCTAAATGAGCTACATCAAATAAGACTGAATAAATTTGGAACCTGAGTAATGTGGGGTAGGACCCCACCTGATACTGCAGACACCGCTTTTACTCAGGGGAGGCAGAGCGGAGATGTTTCCGTGCTGGAGGGAAGCACACGAACCTTTAGCTCAGATTTGCTGTGTCTCCACAGTTGCAGCGCTGATCCCTCTTCCCCTAATTCATCCACAGCACAGCACGGCCTTGGTCCCAAGCCAAAAAAGGCTTTGTCAGACACTCAGCCGGGCACTAGATCACAGGAACTACCTGCACCGAGAGGCTTTGTTTGGTTCTGCTGTCGTCACGGAGCAGATTAATGGGAGAAAAAGGAGTGGAAAGAAGCTCTCGCTCTGGCAGCTGCACCCCTGCGAGCAGCCCCTTGTACACGTGTGGCGCCTGGAAGAAAAATGTGCTGGGAAACGGGAGCGCTGCTGTGCGACTGCAGCCCCAGCGATCCAGGGGATGTCCCGAGGGATCCAAGGGGACGTGGCTCTGGCAGCAGGGCTATCTGTTTGATCACGCACACTCTAGCCTGCAGAACTTTTGGGTGTTTGCCCTCCTGGTAGCTGTATAAAAAGCGCAATTCCTGTATTTTTTTCCCCTCTTTCTTCACGGATAAATTATCATGAAGGAAGCTGACGGAGCTAATTAGTTCCAAGTGGTGTTAATTTCTCTGCTTGCAACTCTTTGTGACCCAGTCAGATTGCTTAATTTTTGCAGTTTATATTTTCAAATCTTTTCATTTATTGCACCTAATCCTTTATTTCTGCTTTTTTTTTTCTTCCTGATCATATATGGAACACATAATTCCATGTAATTGGGACATAGAAGCTTGCAATGGAAATTACACATGGTGGCAATAAAGGTTTTGCCTTGAATGGAAATGTATTCAACAGAACAGTAGCCACGGCAAGATCTGTAGACAGACATACATGAAGGGTGAATTTAGCAAAGAAATGTAATCACCATAACACATAACGTCAGGAACTAGCTGCCTTCTCCCAGACTTGTCTAGAAAAAAGAATAGCTCCACAATTCCTGTATCAAGCTGGAAACTGGAAACAGCGCTTGTGGGAATAAGATACTTCAGTCCGCCTGAGTTGGGCAGGTCCACTCTCAGCCAGCAATTTCTCCCTTTTGTCTCTTGGTTTCAAGCACGACCATGCAGAAGTGCCTTGTAGTTTGGGCTCACATGCATTGGTGGCAATTGAAGCGAGGTTTGCTCAGTAACTACAGATATTAAATAGCTTTGGCAAGTGGCCAACAAAGCTTTTTCATATGCATTAATATTCAGCACCAAAGGTCATACTCATCATTATCAGAAAAAAATTAATTTATCTCATTTGCTGGGAAGGTGGAGTCTGGACAGGCTTAGAGACAAGCTGCTCGGGCTCTGTAGAGATGTGAAAAAATATCTGTATTATAGTCACAAACCAATTGAGGGTGATATTGCGTTCCTTCCTGGAAGCATGGTAACTGCAACTCTTTCATGAACCTGCTGAACATCTGCAACAAGGGCTGGAAGGAGGATCTGGGGAACTACACGCCCTCAGTCTGACCTCAGTGCCAGAGAAGACTATGGAGCAGATCATCTTGAGTAACATCACATGACATGTACAGGACAACCAGGGGATCAGGCCCAGCCAGCAAGGATTTATGAAAGGCAGGTCCTGCTTGACCAACCTGATCTCCTTCTGTGACAAGGTGACCCACTTAGTGGGTGCAGGAAAGGCTGTGATGTCTGCCTAGACATTAGTAAAGCCTTTGACAATGCATCTTCCACAGCATTCTCCTGGAAAAACTGTGTGTTTATGGCTTGGGTATGTGCACTCTTCACTGGGGGAAAATCTGGCTGGATAAGAATGGTGGTGAGTGGAGTTAAAGCCAGTTACAAGTGCTGTTCCCCAGGGCCCAGCATTGGGGCCGGTGTTTTCCGCCCAGTGGAATAGGACCTGAGGGTGTCTGTTGACAGACAGCTGAGTTACCATTCCTGGAGGGATTTCAAAGACATGTAGGTGTGGTATTTGGGGATATGGATTAGTGGTGGACTTGGCAGTGCTGGGTTAGTGGTTGGACTCAATGATCTTAGAATCTTTTCCAACCTAAACAATTCTATGGTTCTATGAAGGGAATTACTCACATGGCTGAGTCCACTGCTACAAGCAAGATGCTCCGAATTCTTGCACCTTCCCTTCGCTCAAGATCTACATAGAAGATGACTGGTTAAATTAGGAAAAAAATCCCCTTTGACTTTCTAGCTGCTGCTCTGAATCTTGGATAACATTTTTTTTACTGTCTGTCCCCACAGACTTTACAGCTATGCCTGAGATGAGTAAATGACACGAATGTAGGTAAAACCTGCTGAACATCAAATGTTTTGTACTGGAAATGAGATCTGGCTTCTGCAGCTTATCTGTCTCATTTCTTGATTTCATTTTTTTTTTCTAGGCAAGTTTAGGCCTCATCTGCGTGAAAACGACAAGGGGAAACCAGGGCTTAGCTCTCAGTCAGCAGAACCTTTTTTCAGAAACTCCCGTAAATGTCCTTTTAAAATGAAGGAAGAGAAAAGTTGTAAGCTGGAAAGTAAATCCTGAGTCTCTCCCCAAGCTGTGTGCTTGTGTTAGGATCACCTATAGTTCAGTTTTATTTTTCTGTTAATTCCTTGGCAGATGATTCTAACACAAATCAATAAAATTAAAAAAAAAGAATCCAACATATTAGAAGATGGCTCATCTCTGAAGATGAAACAACCACCTCCAGCTTCTGTTTTGAATAAATTCAGATTTCAGCTGCAGTGGCCTGGCTTATTTCCAATTTACAGTTATTCTATTCCACTTACCTGAAATTCTCCTTTTCATGCAACTCTGATGAAATGTTTGTCATCTCTCAACTGCCTGCAAGGGTAGCAAAGCGCTACATGAGCAAGAGTGCTTACACAGGGACAAGTAAAGTGATTTCTTTATACGTAGTGATAAAATTTTCAAGAGCATCCTCTTCAAGAGCTCAGCACAAATCTGTTTCTCTGGAAGAAACATGGAATTTCTACAGATTCTGATGGGAGCTGAATTAAGCAGACATGGGTTCTTTCATACATCCCAGGTCTCCCCTATATATTCTGTATTGAAACATTGAAGCCATTTACATGATAATTTGGCTGGAAAGACAGAACTTAAACACAAGAATAAAAATTAAGCTGGAATCCTTAAAGTAGGTATTTAATTAAATTAAATCAGTAAGGGTATATGATAAAGGAAATTTTATTTTCATCATGATGGTTTGTTTCTAGTTCCCTTTGATGCTACATTTTGCCTAAAGTTCTTCTGGAAGAGAAGTAGCTTGAAGTGTCCTGTGAAAGGAAAGGTGCTGAGAGGTGAAATTAAAAATGCTCCTTGTATTTCAAGTAGAGCTTCGGTACAGCTGTTTGGCAAGCACTGTAAGTACCGCATTTCATTTCGAGGTTCAGATACTGTTTTTGTAAACTTATCTCCTCTATTGCTCCAAAACAGCAGCAAACCCCAACAGCTTCCTATCCAGATACAATGCACTACCAACTGAATCCAGCCCAGAAACTCTTGTGAGATGTTTGTGTCTTCTGAACGTGCTAATCTCTCATGAGGAGTTGGAAAGTGGAAGCCACATTCCCTTTTATTCCAGCAGCAATTTAATGACCAGAAGAGGTTTCTTAACCCTGTATCCACAGGTTGCTTTAATTTTTTTTTTATTGCATTATTCAGGTACTTTGCAATCCCACAGCAAAGTAAGAAATGTCATAAGTATGAAGTGTCATCCCATAAAATCATACTTTTTTAGAGTGGCAATTTGGGATCATCTTCATAATTTGATGTTTTCCAGTAGGAAAGTGGCAATGGGAACTGATGCTCAATTAAAAGATGAGAGTAAGAAATTAAATAACTGCAAGTATCCTATTCATCAAAAGACTAAGGACCTTCTGCAGATAGAAGAATAAACCCAAAACCATTCTCCAAATGATTTAAGAAGGCGACAAATAAGAAGAGGTTCATTAATCATCGTGGTCTAGCCTCATCTAATAGGAAGAAGCGAGGGGGTTTTGCTAACGCATGAAACTGGGACTCAAAGGTGACAGATATTTTTCAGTTTTTGTGGATGGATCTACACCTCTTGGTTTATTTTGGAGGATGGGGTTGCAGTTATAAATTCTTGAACAACATCTTGCTTCTGTTCTGAAGCAATATCTAAACTAGGGAGCATGCCAAAAGGCAAATGGAATTAATGTATTTTTAAAATTAGATATCCTAATAAAAGGCAAAACTTTTATGTTATTCATAGCTGCAAGTTGTCCTGATTTACAGTTGAGATACAATTAGCAGTTTCATTTCACATAATTCTTTTTCCTCATAAGTGAATATCTGAATCACATGCTGGAGAAAAGCAACTGCAGACCACTTCTATAAACCCAGTTACAGAGGGTGATGCAAAAAAAATTAAGAGAAAAGCCTTCCTTTGTCCTGTTTTTCTAATAGAATGGTTTTTTTTCCCCCAAGAAACCTTCAAACACCTAAAGCCCTCCATCAAACAGGATTTACACATCTACCTTCTTTCCAAACTCCCATGCACAATTGTTGGGACAACCTTTACCAGAGCCCCTACCCAGGGCTTTGCAGAGCAGAGACCTTTGGCATCTAGCCTGTCTATAAAGTGCTACTTGCCCCTATCCCATACATACCCACACCCAATCATTCTTCTTCCCACTCTGAACTTAAAAGCAATAGAAAACCTGAACCCTCAGTCCCAGTGCAGTTGCTGGCACTGGTGCTATCGGGCAGCACTGCTCCTTTAATAGTTAGAAGCCGGGAAATATGTATTTAACGGGAATCACAAAAATCAAAAAAAGTGCAAGGCTCAAGTTTTTGAAAAACACATTCTTCCTCCACATCAAAGGGCTCATTGATTTGTTGCTGAAGGCATGACCAAAGTGGTGCTAAGTGGGTGAAAAGGGGAGAAAAGATCAAATCTAATCTTAGGAGCTGTGTCAAGCAAGTACCTTATGGCCCATCCAAAGCTGATCATGAGACAAGTCCTGAATGTAAATATTATTTAATGTCTGGCAAATGTTAGGAATCTGTCTGACCATATTCTTCAAGTAAGAAATAGCTCTCCTTTTCTTTTGCTCCCTTTTCTGTGTCCTTGAACTTTGTATCCCTTGAAATCCCAAGTAACTATTCACATTAATAAAGTGTTAAGGTGTTTGACCAAGAAGATTGGCTCTGCTGATTTCAGCACTTAAAAAGGGAAACCGCTCTGTTGTTTTAACCACTTCAGCACTCACCATCTCAATTTATTTTCTTATCCTCTTTAACTTCTGTTAAAATCAAACAGGAAGCAATTAAGGTGAGCCTACTACAAAGCAGCCCTTAAAGTACGTGGCTATGTCCCTAGTACAGAATGAAGGTCATGCCCTGAAAATGTAATTATACGCATGTGGAAGGAATGCAGAGCCTATATACTGGGGTGACCTGTGAGAAAATACACCACTCCAGCTTTACTTTTAGCAGGCAGATGACCATGACCAACACAGACATTGCTACTACCACCTGCATGGAGGACGTGGTGGCAAGGTACGTTGAACTGACAAGGCACCTTAGACCAACAATTTTATCCACTTGAATTAAGAGACTGACTAAGAGCAAGAAACAAGTCCCTACTAAGCTGCAAAACTATCACCATTTCCTCTCATCCAACACCCCTTTGCCTTCAGTCAGGTCAGTGCCATGATGACAGAAAAAGGAATGTCATGGAAATAGACGTCTAATGACAATGGTGGGAGACAAAGTGAAGTCTTTACACAGGATTTAGCTAATTATATTTTGGGCAAATATTTATTTATCTAAAAACAAAATAAAAATCATTTTTAAAAGGAAAAAAGTACTTAAATAAAAAACAAAATTGTGAAATGTTATGGCACAGAAGTTCAAGACAAGTATAAATCCAGTTGCCACAACTGTTGCGTATTAATGTTGCACATTTTTTCTATAAAGGCTTTATTAAAGGTATTTACATGGCAATATGATGTGTAAATATATACAGCAAACTGGGGACAACTTTTTTCTTTTGGATTCTCGTATGAAAAAATGCCTTAAATACAAAATTTTTAAAGAAAAAAAATTGAAGAGTTCATCCCCAAGCATGAAGAATGTCCCATCATCCCTTATGTCCAAAGTATCAATTATGAGGCAGTTTTGAGGTTCTGGCCAAACCCTTGGGAGATTCAGCCAAGGTTGTGTAGTCTCAAGTTAAATCGCACAGCATGCAGTTGCAATAGTTCCATACTCGATGGACTGCGTAGTTCATGAGAGATATTAGAATCATTAATATTTTATCATCATTTCAGTCTAGTTTGCATTATTCTAAGTGATGCTCAAGAGCTCCTATGCACAACAGTTCCTTAGCTGCTCGAGTTTGTGTTTCAACTGTTCTCTCCTCCGCCTCAACTGCTCTTTCTCTGCAATCAGTCTGTGTTCATCTGACTGGATGGAAAGAACGTACTCTGTTGCTTTTTTCAGGATGACAACCTTGGGAGCCTTTTCATTGTTGGCCACCTCAGGTATCTCGTCACGCAAGGCAAAGAAACTCAACTTCAGCTCATTTCTCCTCTGGCGCTCCAAGACATTGTGCGTTCGCCTCTTGTCATTCTCTTCCGAATCTGATGTGCGTGGACTGGAACACTTTCGGTTGTTGCTGATCTGTTTGAGAACTCTGCCACTGTCCAACCTTAGCCTTTTTGCAGCTGGGTATTCAACCTTGGTGGAGGGAGGAGCGGCATAATTGTGCTGATGGATGTTGACATGACACCGTTTGAGAACCAGTGGGCTATGGTGGGGCTTACTGTGCTCTTCTGATGTGTCTGTGCTGGACTCTGTGCTGGATTCATATTCAGTCGCTTCAGCTAATGTAACAACATCGATTTCCTCATCTTCTTCTTGTTCTTCTTCTGCCATAAGAAAAAAAAAAATTCATAACTTGTATGTAGAGACTCTCAAGACTATTGTACCTATAAGGGAAGGCTACTCTGAGTTGCACAATGAGGAACCCAATGACAAACCCTTCTTAAATCCATTTCATGATGCTGGACACCGCTTTCCCCAAGAGCCTTTCCTTTAAGGAAGCAATGGTTCAAGTGCAATAGGATACATGGACTGCAGTCCAAACCCCGGCTCCCTGATTTCAAAAAGTTGTAATGATCTTGCGTAATGTCGAGCGTATGAAAGATAGTAGGAAAGTTTAACCTCGGTTGTCAGCAGTACGGCGCAACAAAGCTCCCAGACTCAAGCTGCCCTTAATTATGGCTTTAGAAGGCTTTGGCCACGCCTTAAAAGAAAGCTTACTTAACACACATGGGTATTCAGAGACATTTTCTGAATCTCTCTTGATCTGCTAATTTGTGGAAAATAGGAGGGAGTTAAAAAAAAAAGAAGAAAAAGGAAAAAGGGAAGGCTGTAGCCCTTTGGGTAGAAACTCACCTTCAAACCAGATTTACGAGGGAGCGGAACCCGCTGTCACATACCTAAGGAAGCATTTCTAAAACTTTCCCAGCCCCATTCACTCCCCTGCAGTCACTTTCACTAGCACCTCCCTGACTGCACATTCTCCTCGCGGCTCTCGGGTTGGAGTTAACTCCTTCCCGGCCCACGGGTGACACCGGGAGCCAGCCTTATCGGGACCCCATCATGAAAGTTTAGCCCTCCTACACTTTCTTTTAATTTTTTCCCCCCTTTTCTCTCCCTTTTCGCCCGGAGGAAAATCTGGGCCGGTTTTCCAGGAAATAAACTGGCTGGGACTCTCCGTGCCTCGCAAACGTGGCATTAAAAAAAAAAAAATCTCACGCGGGGAGAGGGGCAAAAGGAGGGGTGAGGAGGGAGGCGGGGGCGTGCTGCCTTCCAGCCGCGCCCCAGGAACCCCTGGCGCCGCGCGGGTTCCCACGCCCTCCCGGAGCACGCGTGGGTCCCACTCACCCGAGTCGCTGCTGGTCGTGGGCGGCGTGTCGACGCCCAGCAGGGACGCGGGGCTGGCGCCGGGCGGCGCGGCTCGCGGGGCCCGCTCGCTCAGCGGGTAGGGAAAGACCACCGAGGGGTCGATGCAGTCGGCGGCGGCGGCGCCCAGGTCGTGCAGGTAGAGGCTGCCGGAGGCGGCGGGGGACGCGGCCAGTCCGGGTGGCGGTCCTGGCGGCGCGGCGGGCGGCGGTCCGGGGCGGGCGGCGGGGCACCCCTCCCGGCGGGCTGCCTGGTAGGACGCCAGCTTCTCCGAGACCACCTTCTCCAGCTTGGCGGCGGCGGAGAAGCCGCTCCACATGCAGTCCTGGATGATGATGGACTTGACGGTCTCGTCGTCCGGGTCGCAGATGAAGCTCTGGTTGACCATGTCC
>VWZW01004324.1:1914992-1929042 GCA_013397115.1 Edolisoma coerulescens
CCCGCCGCGCCCCGGGCTGCACCACCACCCCCCAGAAAAAACAAACCAACACAAAACAAAACAAAACAAAACAAGAATATCCCGCCCAGTTGTTTTTTTTTCCGGTCGTGTCTGATGAAGAGCGTTTCGCCAAGCAGAGTGTATGCGAACATCACAGTCCTCACGGAGCAAAGGCCCGCGAGAAAACTCGGACCATCTTCTGTCCCGTGTCCTGTTGATAAAGGAAGGACGGTTTTACGCAGAGAGGGTGATAAAACAAGAGCCGTGGCATAGGCATGGTGTAGATGCTTCACCTACTGACATTTCCAGGATGGGATATACATACCCTTGCTCAAAAATGGCTTAAAATACATTGTGCTATTTTTAAATGATA
This sequence comes from Edolisoma coerulescens, assembly GCA_013397115.1. Taxonomy (NCBI): domain Eukaryota; kingdom Metazoa; phylum Chordata; class Aves; order Passeriformes; family Campephagidae; genus Edolisoma; species Edolisoma coerulescens. The sequence continues at coordinate 1,915,366 of VWZW01004324.1, forward strand.
TCCCCCTCTGTCTATAGCAAACCTTGCTGCTGTAAATGGAAGTAACATGACCAGAGGCAGGCCTGAAAGGTGCAAGATCCAAATTACTCTAGTTACAACTAGTGTAAAATGTGATATGGGCACTTGTCTGTTTAGGAATAGCATCAGTACCGCCAGACACACAATAAATGTCCTCAAAATTGTAAGAGCTGTTAAAGTTCAGATGGAGCTGGTAATAGGAGAAATATTTTGAAATTACTCCAGTACAGATAGGGTTGAAAATCATGATCCCATTCATGGTTGCAATAGAATCACAGGCAGAGCAATTAACTGTACTATCACGGAGGGTTATGACTTAAAGTGGAGAGGAATAAGTAATAGGAGCAGATGGACTCTTAAAATACCCTGTGTTCACAAGAATGGAAAAACAGGAAAGGAAGACTGGGAGAAATGTGCTATTGAAACAATACAGCCTTCAGAGGAAACAGCCTTTAAAATATTCTACAGGATTTCTCCAGGCTTATGCAGACTGTGAGTTCACTTTTTTGTTGAGGAGCGAACTCTGAGGTGCACCAGCATGGCTCTTATGTGGCAGTTTTAGTGTAGATGAAAAAAAAGATATTTTACTCTGATTTCTTATGTTCAGCCCCAGCTAAAAAAGAACAGAGGCAAGGTGTGAAATCAGTAAGTATCAATTTCCAGTAAAAAGGCCATTTTGACAAAATAGCTGTTATACAGAAAGAATAAATGCACAAGTATAACATTAAGGTGACAGCAGAGTCAAAGTGATTTTCTTGACATGGAAGGGTTTAATGATGAATAGGAAATGGGAGGGGACTGAGCTGGGACCCTGGGTGGAATTTATGTGTGATGGCAGGGTGGGAACCTGTGAGAAGCAGAAATGAAAGCAAAACCTGAGAGAGAAGTGGAGATGGTGGGAAAAGCTCTCGCACCCCCTGTCTGGAAACCCCTGAGACATATCATAATGTGCTGTGTGCCTGTGCCACCTACTGCATGTTTTGTTTTCAGGAGACATCTGCAATTTCTTTTTCAGAGGACAATAAGCTGTCTATTAGTTGTAGGGTCACCATGAACGCTATACTGGATCCAGCTCCGGGGCCCCCAAAATAAGAAGGACACGGACCTGCCAGAGCGAGTCCAGAGGAGGCCACGAAGATGATCAGAGGGCTGGAGCACCTCTGCTGTGAGGAAAGGCTGAAAGAGTTGTGGTTGTTCAGCCTGGAGAAGAGACCTTACAGCACCTTCCAGTAACTGACAAGGGCCTACAAGAAAGCAGGAGAGGGACTTTTGACAAGGGGATGTAGTGATAAGATGAGGGGAAATGGCTTTAAACTGCAAGAGAGTAGGTCTATGTTAGAGACCAGGAGGAAATTCTTCACTTTGAGGGTGGTGAGACACTGGAACAGGTTTCTCAGAGAAGCTGTAGCTGCCTTATCCCTAGAGGTGTTCAAGGTCAGATCGGATGGGCCTTTGAATAACTTGTTCTCGTGAAAGGTGTCCCTGCCCATGGCAGGGGATTGGAACTTAATGATCCTTAAGGTCCCTTCCAACCCAAACCATTCCATGTGTCTATGAACTCATAACTATCTTCAGAAACTTCTGCTGAAAGTTTCACTCGACCTCTCTACAGCTTTGCAGGTTTCTGGCCTTCCACCAGTGAGAAACAGGAAAGGACTAACTAGACATTAATTAGTCTTGGAAAGTTCTAAGTCCTTGAATGAGTGATATACCCAAACAAATGGGGTCAGTGCAATCAGAGCCACTAAAATAAGCTAGCACACTTTTGCTGGTAGCATCTGTGCAGAGAATCATGTCCCTACTGCTACCCCAAAAGACCCCAGTCCAAAAAGCAGAGACGTACTGCAGAGTCAAGGAGAATCAGATTTGCCCTATTACTATGAAAGCCGGAAAATAAATGAGTTACTTTTTCGTCTCTTTCAGCAGCTGTAATTTCTTTAACAATAGGAGGTGAGATATGTGTAGGCAGAAGCTGACAGTGTTTCTGCAAGCTGCACAGCACTGACTAAATTAATAACATCTTCCTACCCCCCTCCTCCAGGCTCAGAGAGACTCATATGCTGTGCTAATGAGTACTTTCTCAGTGGACTTCCCCAGCACAGGGGAGAAAGGCAGACATCTGGGCCAGCCACTGTCCTTGTCTGTTTACCGTGGTGAAAAACAGAGACCAAAATACACCTCCTGTCAAAGATGGACAGGACCCACCACTGAAGTTTCCATCCAGCTAGCTCAGTAGAGCAGCCATGGTCCAGGGGTCTTCAGAATGATCATAAAGTGTGCAGAAAAAATCAGTAGGTTTTATGGCTGATGTGTTTTCACTAAGTATGAATGAGAGAATCACAGCAGTATCATGAAATAAAATAAAATAAAATCAAGTAAAATAAAATAAAATAAAATAAAGTAAAATATGCTAGTTTTAAACCAGAGGTCGCACATATGACACATATCACATACTTAGGTCTTGTCTGCTGATGTCATCCTCACTCTGTGGATGTCCATCTTCAGGCAGAGATATCATGGGGTAACAAAGTGGTATCTAGCGTAATTTATTTATTTGACTCTCTCACCCTCTCATCTATGTGCCCTAAAGTGTTTGCAGCAAACATGGCATCTTCTTCCTTGGCATCATGCCAGGCTGTGATCCTCACTATGGAAAAATTCAAGCTGTTTATAACCAACAGGAAAAGGGAAATGTAGAGAAGGAAACTGATGAAAGCTGAATGGGGAGAGCGCTGAGTAAAGAAAGTGTTACATTGATACTAAATTACTCTCCCCAGAACTACACTGAGTACCACCTCCCTCACAGAAATCCATGGAAGTCCCAGAAAAGTAAGTTTTATCATCAAGAGAATCAGGAGACAGCTTGAAGTGCTCCTCTGGCTTGGGCAAACCAAAGGAGATTCAAAATGATACTTCCCATGGTCCTGAGTCAGGACTTTTCTTTCTTTCTTTTTTTTTTTTTTTTGATTGTTTGCACCAAGCATTTTAGATTTTAATTTTTCAATCTGACAGTGGATATGAAATAGGACTTTTTTATTATTTGTGATAGCTAAAACCAAATATTTCAGATTTTTTTTAAACTGACTGCATATGAAAGCAAGTCTTCAGTGAAACAAAAGCACAAGCAGTTTTTAAAGGTGGTCTGGCACTAGACACAGATGTATTGGTATATATTTGTCTTGCTTTGTCCTATTGTCTGAGATCATGAAATTGAAGAAGACATCAGATTAGAAGACAGTAACGTAACTAACATTTTTGAATACAGAGAATAAAATCGTTTGTATCAGCTTTGGTCTTTCCATGGTGTGCAGCCTTTACCTTTTTTGCTTTGGGGTAAAATTATCACAGATGTCAATTTAACTTTGTTTACAGACAGTTTGACTTTGCAGTTCATTCAAACCATCACTGTACCTTTGGTATCAAATTTTAGTTTGTTTTCAAACAGGGCAGCCCTCGATTAGTTTATTCATAATTACATAAAATGGAATTATTTATCTGTGTATACAACTAACTTAAAATCACAAATAAACCTTTTTTTTTTTTAGCTAGCTATTTTTTTTGCTTAAATACACTACCTGTAAACTGATCTAAGTCCCATGGAAACAACGCCAAAAATACAAGCAGCTTGAATTAACCTTCCTACATGAGTTAGCACCTTTTGACATGGATAACTGGAAGGGACCTAGCTAACACCAGTAGCTTTGGCATTCCTTGATAGAAGAGAGTTTTGTTCAGCTGTGGATTAAGGGTGAATTACAGGAAATGTGCACAGATTTGAGTGTGTGATAAATCAGATGATTTTCAAGGTCCCTGTGAAAGATAAACAGTTATTTTTGAAAGGCTGGGTAATTTAAGTTTCTCTTCAAAAAGAAAAAGCAGAGCTGTTTCAGAACAATCGGTCCCAAAGGCCAGTCACACATTCTTGGGCTCTGCATTCTCTGAATTGTATGCTGCAGTTATCAGATTGTCAAGACATCCCAGCTCTGCTTGATTAAGCCCTCTTTAAAGTATTAAGGTCATTTGCAACTACTTAATGATCCTTTTAGGTACCACCGCTGTCAAGCCCTGATCTTTAGAGCTGTAATGGGATCAGAGCCTCTTCCATTGCTCCAGCTCTACAGCATTGGCGCTCCCCTCAGACTGGAGCTGTCTGGACTCACTGTCAGCTGTGAGGCAGCAGGAATGACTTTTTCTGCCTCCCCACGCATGTGAAGCCACCTCCGTATTGCACCTGCAAGTGCAGAGAGTCCCCCTCCTCTTGGCACGACACCGAGGGGGTTTGCAGCATTGCAGCTGGAAAGGAGAGACGGTTTGAAAGTTATCATGCAGGTTTCTTATTAATGCTCAAGAAAGATAAATAAACCCTCCTGTAGCAATTTCCTTTCAGGTTTGGTATGAAAGCAGAGGAGCAAAGAGCTTGCTGTCACTCTTGCTGCACGTCCTGTGGGGGCACAGCTTCAGGAACATCTGAGTGCATCCGATATTATCTGGAGGAAGGAATGTGTCAGCTGACAGCAAGGCTGGAAACTATTGAAACAATTGTCAGCTGGACCATTCTTATTGCCATCTCTTGTCTCTTTGAGAATTAATATCCAACAATCCTGTCCCATCTACAAACAGGTGAGAGTAAAGGACCCTTCCAGGAATTATGCAGCTGGCTGCTTTAGAGGTGAGGTATCTGATTGCTATCAAATTAACAGGTTCAGCCACAGGAACACATTCCAAGAAAGAAAGTGGCCCTATTGAAGGAGAATGTCGGGAAAAGTAGATGTGTGTGGCCTTTAGAAAACACTGGAGATTGGAGGTGTTACTGGCCTTGTTACAACTCATAGGTGGTTGGATCTAAGTCTGTGGGTAGCTGGAAAGGTATGTGCAATCTACTTATCTGAGCCAATGCAAAGTCCACGCTTTCTTCAAAGTTCAAGCTTCTGGTGAAGATCATCAGAGCTCCCTTTTCTGGCTCCATGTTGAGCAAGCTCAGAAATGCTCACAGGTTTTGCTTGTCTTGTTCAGCAGGCGAAATGATGATTTTCTTGTCGTCAACCCTTATATTGATCTTGGAGGTCCTGTTTGATTGTGACTTTATGGGAAGGAGGAAGATGAGCTTGTAGCAGTGCATTTGTAAGTATTTACAAGAAACATTCCTGACTTAACCATGTCTGTCCTCCATGGGTTTCTGTTTATCAAGTCATGTTTTCTTTGGACTGGTTTGTGGAAGAGAACAGTCATACTTAAGAATTATACTGGTGAATGATCACATTTGACGTCTGCAGTCAAGGACAAATCCTTTTCAGTTCTATCCCAATGAAGTTTACTTTCCAGCCACACTCAGCCAAAATGATGCTGATTCCAGCATTGAGAACTTTCTGAGAACAGCTCAGTGCATTCACCCTCTGCTCAACTCAGTGTGATGCTGACACCCTTCTCATGAGTAGCACCCTGCACAAAGCCTTTGAGAGTAGCTGCTCACCACCAAACCGAGTCCTTAAAAGACATCAGAGAGTTTCTAACTCTTCACACCTAAAACCTTTCCATGCATTCAGTTACAGTCTTCTAATAGTGTTACCTGGCTGATAACCCTGACTTCTCTCCAGCTTTCTTATGCAGTGCAGTTAATTCTGAATCGATTTGGGCATAATGTGGCCAAGTGTAGCAAAAGTGTTGCCTTGGCTAGATCAGGTCTTTCACTTCCCGTATTCTGGGTCCTAATTGTCTCAGGTCAGGTGCCCATATATAAAGGACAGCACTGGGAAATGTGGGTTAAGCCACCAGTGATGGTCTTGTCAGCAAGCTTTGGACGTGCAATGTTACAGCTCTGTGTTCCTCTAAGCTCTTTGTACGGCTCCTTTAGCATCACTTTGGTTACTTTTGGTGTAGTTTAGTTCAGCTTTCCAGCAATCAGAGTAAATTCAGAACTGTTTAACTGCACTCAGGCTAGACATCTTTGGGAGATGAAGCTTTCTTATCTGTGGTGGCTGCTGCTGCATTTTGAAACGAGCATAAGAGAGGCAAATACATCCATGAACATTTGCTGCCAGTATGGATTTAAAAGCAAAACGCAGTCAGAGAGGCTACCGAAAAACTACTTCACTTGGCTGATAACTCAATTTGTTGATAAGAAAGAGGGAGTGTTTTGTCTCTCTGTATCAGATAAGTGACTTATCACTCCCTGCACTGTTGATGATGAACATGTTCATCTGGCAGATAGTGGCAATAAAGCTGCATCTCCCCTTTGCACTGCAAGACATATGCTGCATCAAATGAAATTAGGGGAAATAGATTTAAATAACTTCTTGGTAAATGCTTTTAAAATCAATTTATAATTAACCTGTGGAACCTCCTGCTGCATTTTATTAGAAAGGGAAATATCATGCTTGAAAATGGATGTTTCATGTAAGCAATAATATGGGGAGAAGAAAAGTGTAAAAAGAAGGGAGAAAGGACATCAGTGCTATGGGCTAGGATTGCCCAGTTTGAGAGGTGGTCTGTAATTGAAAGTGAGGCTTTCTTTTCTTCCTACACTATCCAAGTGTAGGTTGTTGGTAGGTATAGGTGTATTTCTGATCTGGTTGGCATTATTTTCATATTGTGCACATGGGACCCAATACAGAACTGGGGCCCATCTTTGCCAGGAGAGCAGGCATGTCTGGGATGGAGGAATCTCCTGTTACAGCTGTTTTCTGAGGTGTTTAAAGCACAGACAGAGCCTAAATGCACATATGCTTTTATCTGTGTTTTGTTTCCAAGGCTGGGGAGGCCTCAGCAAAGAGATGTCAGGATGCATTCCAGCACAATGTGTCTGGCTGCAGAGCCAGGTTGTCCTACAGGATCCCAGTGTGGGTGCAGAGCCACAGATTCCTTGATTTCCACTGCTGAGGGAGGTGAGGACAGAGAAAGCCTCTGTCTGTTGGTACTCACCAATGCAAATCAGTGCAGTGGGTTGTACCCACACATCTGCGTTGATCCACTCCTCAAGATTAAGTCTAAGCTTCAGGACACTTGTGTGCTAGTCCAGGCTTTGACCTTGTAGGAGGAATGCTGTTTCATTTGGCTTGTTTCTGCTTGCTTTGGTTAGGTTTGTGCATGGCAGAAACTGGGCTGAATCTCCAAAAATGGCTGTGCACAGTGTACTGATGGGCAATTCCAGGGGACTGCTGAGACCCAGCATATCAAACTCAGCTACTGGGGACTTGGAGCCACAATACCTAGCGTGGAAACCCCCAAAAATGATTCAGCCTTGCTACTAATTGTTTCCTCTGCAGGTAGTTTTTGTTTTATTTTCTTACTTCGTAAGATTCTTGGTGTTGCCTAAGTCCAGTCCTTCCTCCTACTGACATTCAGGCTCTGTCCCTTTCTCAAATGGGAGCAGAGGGTTGCAATTATGACTGAGTGGCAAGAAAAGCTTTGATCAAAAATGGGCCCCACGAGGAGTGTGCTGAGGGATTAATGTAGAACTGACTTCATCAGCAGCTGAGAGTTCTGTGGAGGAGGAATTTAGGTGCTTCTTACAGCCTCAACAATGCAAAGCAGCCGTCATCAACAAGGTGTTCCCCAGAGGATGCTAATCACTCTCCTCCCTCTTGATCAGCAATTGAGTGTCTCTCTTCTTTCTACTTATCACTTAGTCAGGGATGCCAGAGGTATTTCTCAGAAGATAAGAACATTATTTACACCCAGTCTTAGAAAGGAAAGAAGAGGTTGTCAGTGAGTTACAACCATTATTGTTCCTGTTATCATTTCCATCGGGAAGGCACTTCACCATGCTCAGACCCCATCTTGTGGGGACAAGTATGTTGTAGTGGCCGTGCTGCCTGCCTTGGCTCTGAAAGGGCTGGGGGAGATGGGCGGCGGAGGTGGGGGAGGGAGGGCCAGAGGAACGAAGTACGCGGTCCTACACTGCATACAGATATAGATCAAGGGAATCTGGGAAGACCCAGATTTTTCTCTCACCTATCGCGACCTGAGTGTTTGGGGAGTAGGGAGCATCTCTTCTCCCTGTTCACTTCCATTAGGACTTATCTGCAGATCCAAACCATATTATCCACTGGATACAGGGTAACCCTCCTGTACCAATATAGTTCTGGTCCAGTTCTAGAGTAGATGTACCCTCCTCTTAGTGTCATGGGAAAGGGCACTGTGAGATGCATCTCACTTTTGGTGAGAAGAGAGATAAAAAATTAGAAAATGTACTTTAGGACCATCTAGCTCTGCTCTTTACTAAGGACTGGGTATTTTTTTCTTTTTTTCTTTATTTTTAAAATGGATAATTAAAAAATATACGAGTTAGAGTTGAGACTACTGTGTGCTTCAGAACACCAAGTTCTGTCTATACATGTGATGAGAAGGCTGGATAGGTACATATGCCAGCCCCCACAAACAATGTGCTAATATCTACGGCTACTACGTCATTAGTGCTCTGATATTTCACCAGAAGGTATCTCTGCCTTCAGCTCGTATTCTTCTCAGCTTCCCTTGTTATTCTCTCTCCTAAACAGAAAATTATATTATGTCTATTAAGCCAAAGGCTGTGTGTGTGTGCTGTGGAATTTAGTCATGATACTGCTAATTGGAAGGTTCAAGGTCATTCTTACATCCTTACATTTACATGCTTGGTTGTTTTCTCCTGCACTGCAGTTAGTGTGAGAGTTGTTACACTCCCTCCCTCAGAGTCCCAGAAGCTGCTGTCTGCTAAACACTGAGTAGAAGGGGTTCTCGAGGAGTCCTGAAATGGGAAATCTCCTGGATTATTTTGTGTGATGAAGATTCCCAACTACCCTTAGCTTTTCTGTACATGGAAAATTGGATACCCCATTTGTAGGTCACTCAGTTAAAATGATACAGCATATGGAGTGCAGGTGTGTTACATGTCTGCAATATTATGGTTAATACCGATACCAAGCAACTTTAAACCAGCCAGCCTCAGTACCTGGAGTCCCATGGCAGCTCAGAGCTTAGACAAAATTCACTTGCCTCGCTTTGTCCATACAGGTTTTACAGCCTCTTCTGAGATCAGCAGCTGGTGGGGAAGGGCCTGTACCATAAGCTGGGTGGCTCTGAGATGTCTCAGGTACATCAGGTACATCAGTGTGTCACGGCATTACTGTGTGCAGTGCAGACCTACTCCTACTGCCAAAAGGCTTGGTGCTGCTGGAAACCTAAGGGAAGGATCTGGAGCAGGAAGAGGGGTGGTCTCCTTCAGGTGTGGACTGGTAGTTTGTCTGAACAACTTCTGTCCCTGGCACGGTTTTTATCCTCAGCAGAGCCGTTTGCTTGGCGATGCTGGTTGAAACTTACAGGTTTCCCTACACCATCAAGGAGAAGCAGGGAGCAGGGTTTTGGTGGCCGCACAAAGGTGCTGGGAGAGGGCAGTGGTGAGGGCAGATTTCTCAGTGTCCCTTCCAGCTGCTTCGGGAACCTCAGGACCCCTTCAGACCTTCATAAGCACAGACGTTAGTGAGCACACCTGTGTCCCAGGCACAGCAGCGTGTAGGAGAGGCTGCACCATGGAAGCATGCACTGAGGAAGTTCAGACCTCAGCTTGCCTTCTAGCACCTGCTGGTGAGGTGGGCCACTGGAAGAAGAGCAGAAAAGACCCTCTTGTCTCCTCTGCCACCTCTCTTTGACCTTGCAGCTATTTCAGAGCCGGTGATACCAGAGTAACTATCTTGCTGCAAACTTAGACTTCTCTATCACACACATACATGAAACTCTGTAATAACTAGCTCATATATACATTCCTAAAGCGGCTACAGAGAGATTTGATGTTGCTTAACTCATCCACTATCACTGATCACTTTTTGTTACATCCTTGCCTGAAGGCAAAGACTTTGGTCAAGCTAGAAATGCTGGTAGTTTCTGAACAGCTTCAGTTACTGGACCAAATGACTATTCAGTGACTTAGAGTTGTGAAAGCAGGGAAAAAAAAATCACAGTGATTGTTTATTCAAGCAGAAGAGGGAATTCTGTGATGAGGAGTCACTGCTATGCTCTTGCTTTCAGCTGCTACGTGAGGAAGGGGTGACTCTTCACCAGGCTCTGGTGCTAGCTCAGCTCCTTGAACATGAGGCAAGCCCAGATGCAAACTTTGTGGCTTAGCCCCATGTTAATACATTCCCAAACACTAATTAAGAGTGGTGAATGAAGAGAGGAATGCAGGTTAATGTAGCATGCTGGCAGTTTTGAGACTGCCTGCCAAATGAAAGCTTTGGAGGTGATGAATAAGTAGAGGCCAGTAGCCTGCACACGAGTCAGCTGGAGGGTTTGGGCTGGTGTAAATGCTGCTTTCTCTGGAGGGAAGATGAAGAAAGATTGTAGGGTACCAGTATGCAAAGGAGAGTGGGGAGGGAAAAGTTTGGGACAGGAAGAATAGATAGTCTTCCTGAGGATGAATGTTGGAGACCCTCATTTCCTTAGGCAGAGTAAACAAAAGAGGAAATAAGATGGAAGTGCAGGTAGCTGGGAACTCAGAGACGTGCCTGGAGGTGGTTGCAAGCTCTGCAAGAACAGCGATGTCATTGTGGGTTCCAGTTTTGATGGGGAGTTAGAGGGGCTCTTAAACTCCCAGTCTCTACGCTGGATTTCCTCTCCCTGAGCAATCCCCTTTGCAGAGCAAGCCCTGTAGACAAGGCTGCGTTCCATTTTCACCTACGAGCTCCTGATGTTGGGGTCAAATAGGCGGTGGGAGAAGAGCTTTCACTCAGTAATGGGCCACTCTGTGATTCCTGCAGAAGGAGTGATGCAGGACTGACCTCGGCAAGCAGGTAAGGGTTTTTTGCTGAGCAGTGAGTCAAGAGCTCTGTGAGCTAAAAGCCAACAGTTTTCCTCTTCAGTCCAGCAGGTTTGTGGTGCCGTTACTGAGAAATCATAACCAGCTTCATGGCATGAAAATGTACTGCTGGGCAGTTACTCTCCATGGAATCTCCTCTCTCCTCCATTCCTCTTTCTACTGGATGCAATGTTCCTTGCTTTTTAGGTGGATTGAATGGAAGGTTGAAGGACAGCAAAGCAGTGCAAAGAACAGATATTTGGAAGAAGGAGAGAACATGAGGCAACATTGCTATAAAAGCGGGAAGGAAAGCAGATCAACTTCAGTGTAAAATATTTACAGTAAAGCTGTTGACTTGGAATTTTCTCTCAAATTCCTTCCTCAAACCAGGCTTTTGAAAGGTTTGCTAAAGCTCACAAGCCTTAGGGGCAGGTCTGTCGTGTTCAATTTCTACAGGCTTGTTTTCAGCACCTCTGGTGCAATTTTCAGATTGTTGCAACACTTTCTGGACCAAATGCAAAGGCCTCTATGTCCCACCAAGTACCTGCTTGTCTTCTTGCTGTCTGTGCTCCCACAGCATCGATACCTGAAATTGTGTTGCAGAGGTTGGAGAAGGGATTGTATAGACTGCAAATGGTCCAAACAAATTTTTTTATCTCTTACAATGAAGTACATTTTGGGATTTTTTCCTCCTGTCCTACTTTTATGAGTTGAATTTATGAGTTGAGTAGGGAAGTTTACATCAGAAAGGGCTGCCTGAATTAATCTAGTACTCCCCAAACCTCTGTATTGTTTTTCCACACAGGTACTCCCATCTTGGCTTTGGAGGGTGAGGGTTGAAATGTCTCAGGACTCAGCTATGTCTATTTTTTCCTCCCCTTATGGTTTCTCATAGAATTATAGAATAGTTTGAATTGGAAGGGGCTTTAAAGATCATCTAGTTCCAATCCCCCTGCCATGGGCAGGGATGCCACCAACTGTGGCCAGGTTGCTCAGGGCTCCAGTGGGGCATCCACAACTTCTTTGGACAACCTGTTCCAGTGCCTCACCACCCTCACCTCTGCCTCGAGGGTAACAATGTCAGATGAAGCTAGTTACCAAGTGATGTGATAGTTAGTACCAACATCACTTTAAATTAGTTCTGAGGTCAGCATGTTCCCATATACATTTTTTTTTTTATATTCCCTGCTATCTCTTCTTCCCTCCTCCCAAGCGACATAGATCCTGAAGGCTCTTCTAAGTATTTATGGTATCATAAATGCATGTAATCATGAATATGAACAAAGGTAATGTGCTGCTTGGAGTATGTAGAGATGATGTGCTGAATATTTCCTTGCCTGATCAGATCTAGAACAAAGGCAGCAGGGGAGCAATCTGAGTTCAGGAGGAGATGAAGCACCATTGAGTTTAGGAACAGTTCAGGCTCATCTTGGCGTGCAAAGACACAACCTGGTGTTGCATCTGCAGGCAGATGAGGAAAACTCAGATTTGCATTGGTTCCAATTTACTTCAAGTGGAAGCAGGAACTGAAGCTACAGGAAAGTTTTTTTGACTGATTCCAGCCAAGAAAACAGGCAAGGTCAGCAAAGTCTTGCTCTTAGTTCTGAGCAGAGGAGAGCCCATCTGTCCGTTTGCCTGGGGCCCTGCAGGCAGCCATCTGCCTTGATAACCGAGCCGTGAAAAGCACAATCTGAAGGATGGAAGCAGAAGCCAAGCTGGACCTGCCTCTCACACCCGCAGCACTCCGTACAGGATGGCTGGAAGCGGTGAGCTGGCCATGGCTGCCACCTGAGCGCCACCGGAGCAGAGCCATCCCAGCAGTGCAGCTATTGCACCTTGTGGCACTGCTTCAGCCGTCACAGCGGACTTGATTTGGGTTGTATTTGGGCCTGGCCTCTGTGGCAGACAGGCACTGAGCAAACGGGGGCCACAGTACCATCTCTGGCTGGCATCTTTGGAGGCAGGGAAAGTGCATCTTCTCAGCAGAGGACCTGTGCTGTGCTTGGCTTGCTGAGCGGAAATGTCCTTATGACAACATATGTTGTCACTCATCTGTGTCAAAGGGAGCCCTGTTTAGGTTTCCCCAGCAGATGTGACTATAACAGATGTGTTATAAATGTGATATCTCATGGGGATATGGATCATGCAGACCTGGTGAACTGTGGGGACACATGGGACTCTTGCCTGATGTACATTTTCTGTACCTGAGTACTAATCTCAATAATTCCTCAAAAATGGCTCAGTATAATCATTAAACCCTGTTCATTAGCTGGCCAGTCTTGAGGTAATCTTGTTAAAGGAAAAACTTGCCTGTACTGATGTTTTTAACAGAGAATACTCATTATTTAATAAAGACCTGAGATGTAATAAGCTGGTTTACAGTTCAGTTGTGTTTGTACTCAAGTAATATTTACAGTTTCCATGCTAAGAGCAGATGAGAATCTTCTAATCTAGAGTAAATCTTTAGGAAGTTTACTGCTATTAATAGCTTACTCTAATTTTGCATGAAACCAGGATATAAACTGTAATGGAAGATGTGGGAATTAGGGTTTTTTTATATGGTGCATTATACAATTACCATTAATACCAATGTTTTAGACTGTGTAGTATAACTATAATTTATCTTAAGAATCTCACCTTTTTTTCCCATAGAAATGTGAATGCCTGAGATGAATTCAAATCCTTTCCCAAATGACATAAACAAAACCAAGACAGAATAGGAAGTTATGCCTATATAATTATATCCATTTGCACTCCTGCATTAAGTTACAGGGAAAATGCTTTCCCAAGTAGGTCACTTAATTTTAGAACAATTAGTAACAGCTATATCACTATTTTTTTCTGGGTATTCACTGAGGCTCTGTAACACATCAAATGCCAAAAAAAAAAAAAAA